>LXGU01000029.1:0-182416 GCA_001640685.1 Catunica adiposa
AAATCGTGGCGTAGAAGCCGTCGTATTGTGGCCAAGTTAGGCCATGGGTAGATGTAAACCAATAAAACCAAGCAATCAATCAATCAATCTATATGAACTGGCCTCACACTCTCTCCGATAACCAATCCGGCATCTCAAAATCCGCGCGATATTAGTAGACGTAACTCAATACATCAAGCAATCTATGTGGGTGACCCAATTCGTCATCCAATCGCGATATTCACATACTAACAGTTGTATACCTTGAACAATCCTAGACCTCGTTTAAACCTCTTTATTTTTTCCCCAAAATGCGCCCAAATATTCTAAAACAAGACACTCCCCTCCCCTTTACTTGCTCAACGCACTAGCCATCACCGTCGTTCTGAAGAATACACCCTTCGTCTTCTCCACAACCATTTGATGCACATTATTAACCGCCTGTCCAATCGTGATCGTTCCCTCCTTCGCATCAATCTTCGCCTCTATCCTGGAGTCATAGATCAACTTCACAATCCACTTCTCGCCATCTTCCTTGTCCAGCCCCAACTTCTCACTAAGATCTGAGATCGAAACCTTGCTGGATACCTTAAAGTACGACTCGCAGATAAGGTGACGGGCCGCCTCAACGAAGGAGTTGGCAATGCCAAATAGGAAGAAGTCGTTGGCGCAAACCTCCTCAGATTGTCTAAGAGCCTCACGGGCAGCATCGAACTCAAAGTCGAGGTAGAGCGCGGAAATGAATTCCAGAAGAGGATCGCGATATTCGTAAAGCTCCTGGCGAACATAACGGACAACATCCTTCATCTGCTTGGCCTGGGTAGCAGACGAGCGGGCGCGGGTACGGCCCGACACAACGGCGACAATCAAGTATCTGAGGATCCAAGGGCAGGTAGTCTGAATGGTGTTGATGTAGTTGGCCGAAAACAGCATATCCAAAATCGGCTCTCTCGCCTTCTCATCGTTAAACAGGGGGAACAGAGCCCAGTGGATGAGCATAGTGCGTTGGTCCAGCTGGGCACGCGGCTTGTCGAACAGCTTGGTGTCAATGTTTTCCTTGACCTTGGCAATTTCCTCAAGGGCTTGTTCCCAGTTGGTGTCGAGGATATCACAGGCGAGCTTACCCCAGGTGGCCTGAGAGACCTTTTCGTCGTCGGTAGACAGGATACGGAATTGGTAAAGAAGATCACCAGCGGCGCCGTAGTTGCCGCAGCGGAAGTGGAACTGACCATAGGTGAAGAGAGCGTTGACATCGTCAATGGTGACCTGGCGCAGGTTAGTAATTAGTTTCAGTGTACTTTTCTATGCTAAAATGATGATAGAGACACCGCACAGTGACAAGGACACGAGACAAATGGTGGGATGCAAGCCGATGGCCAAGTAGCCCCCTACTCCCCGTCATACCCTCGCATCCTCACATAATATTGCATCACTTCATCATTTTTCCATTTTGGCATGACTTACCCCGTGCTCCTTCTCCAAATAAGCCAAGTTAGCCACCTTATCACTTCTCAACGCATTGATAACCTCCTCCTCCGCCAACAGCCCGGTAATCTTGCTAGTCTCAGACTGCGCCAACTCCATCTGGCCTAAGACCTTCTCTCTCTTTTCAGCAAACTCCTTGGGGGCATCGGTAACGCCGTGCAGCTGGCAGTACATGTTCGCAACGTAATCCGCCATGTTTGTATCTTTCAACAACTCAAACTTGGCCTGCAGGGTCCCCTGGGACGCCGAAGCATCATTGCTAGCCTCCGCCCGCTGAGATTCAAAGTCGAGGAGATGCAGGAAAAGATGGCGAGAGAGCTGGGGAGCAAACTTGTCGATGAGGGAGTAACCCAAGGGCGATGAGGCAGCAGTGGTGGCAGCCATGGTGGGTGGTAGGGATGTGTGTAGACGAGAAAGACGTTGAGGGCGTGTGCGTGTGATATATATCAATGATACGCGGCGTGCAGCAGCAGCGTCAATCAATGATAAATGGGACAAAGAGGGTGTAAAACCAAAACCGTATCGTATCAGTCACGTCAATGTCGTCACGATCCGTAGTAGTACAAGTAGTATCCGTAATCTGGAATCACGTGAACACGCAACGATCCAAATCCAACCAAAGGGCAAAATTGAGAAATATAAAACAATATCGCTAGAAGAACAAAGACAATCGCAATGCTAGCCTCGTCAATCGTCAATCACCAATTCAGTCACTTAATCGACGACCAAAAATCAAAGGGAAAAAATCGACCACCAGCCAACCCCACGCAAGCCAGTCACCCACTCACTAACTACTACCAATGCTCATTGCGCCTCGCCCAAACTGGCTACCCAGAACCCCTCTTTGTACTAACCCCTCCAAAATTCTCTTCCGAGCCTTAGACAGAGGGCACCCCTGCAATGATATCAAAATCTCCACAGTTTAGTGTGTCTTGTAGCATCCTTGCACACAAACTCTGCACTGGTTACTTGGTGCGTCCAGGACCCCTATGACACGTGCATGATCATGTGATACATATACCAAAACGAGCACCAAGACACCGGGGTTTAGCCGCACCATCACGCTTAGGATGACAGCTTGTGTTACCAAAGATGACGACGTGAAGGTTTTGAGCAAGGGTCCGATAATAGCTAGAACCAGGAAGCTCAGGGAAGATATATTCAGGCACACGTCGATCATTGACATTTAAATAACGGGGTACCTAGCCTCCTGTTTTATCCAGCAATCTCATACTATTCATTCATTACTGTCTATTTCCTTGCCCCTCACTACTAAAACACGCCCCATCTTCCCAAACCTTCATCATGTCCTTCCTTCTCCGCCCCTCCCGCTTACTGCACTCCACTTCCGCTCGCCCCCTCACCACTCTCTCTATCCCCAACGTTATCCATTCATCAACCCCTTCAGCCGCCCCTACCACTTCTGTTCTCTCCTACAAAGTAACCCGCACCGCCTCCGAAGGCCTACCCGTCTACATGCGCAACAACGCCGCCAACAACGGCAAATTCACAATCGTTAAGCGCATCGAGGGCTCATCTAATGCTCTCAAGATAGATTTATTAGCGAGCGGAGTGTGCGGTAAGGATGCGGATATGAAGGTAAACTCAGTGACAAAGCACATCATGATTAAGGTATGTAAAGACAAGGACAATAAGTAAAGATATCGCTGTCGCGGACAGAGCATACGCTGACTAAGTGTAGGGAGCGCATATGGGGCCAGTTAAGGCATGGCTAGCGAAAAAGGGATTCTAAGTATATGAGAGATCTGCGACAAGCAGCTTATACGGTTGTTCTCCCGTGATGAATCCTCTATGAGAAAGGAATGAGAATCAGAAGCAATAGCGCCCATAAGGCATGTACCATTATTAATCGCTTGTAAAATACTATACTTCATAATGAAACTATTTCACCTGTCATAGACCATTTAAGACGCAATATTTATCTGTATTACGCATGTAATCTAACAATGCAAATGAACAAACTTAAAAGCTACTGGAATTACATAGCCTTGTCGTTATCATCCAGACACACGGCAAATTCAAGTCGATTACATTTGCATATCCGTTGCTAATAGTCTACCTACTCGTACTTTCTACCTAGAAGTTGTAGTATCTAGGCTCGTCAAACACATGGTACTTGTGACCACGAACACCCTCACCCCTAAATAGCGCCGGGTATCTCCACCCTTCAGGCAAATCATCCTCATTAACTCTTTGGTTTCTCACGTCATCACCAACGGCCTCTATTAACGCCTTGTCATTGGCATCCTTCGCCAACACAAACTTCGCCGTCTGCAATTCCGTATCCGTAATGGTGCTCCGAGAGATTCGAGCATATCCGACACGCCTGATGTTTTTATACAGTATATACTCACACCAACGATCCCAATCAGAGGGATCCACATCATGCATACCACTATGTTCCGAGACATAGGTGTTGTAGTTGCCCTCAAGAGGTCTAGTAACCAGGTAGGAAAGCAAGAACGCAGGACGATCAGTTGATCCCATGAGCTCACTCAAGTACAAGCTCTGCAGTCTGCGGTCTTCTGGATCCTCTTCCTGGCCAGAGTGGAAGACAAAGACATCAACAAACTCCCCGTAGACATCCAGAGTAGCGTGGATGGCTGGTGCCAACTCACCAACAGGGGACGGGAGAAGATGGTGGGTAGAGTTGACGATGGGGAACTTGGAAAGAAGAGCTGCACCCCAAGTGTGCTTGTTGGGACCCGGACCATAGTCGACATACATACCAAGATCATGGGCAAGCTGTTGTGTAGAGTCACGATTTCCCATGATAATGCGCTGCTCATCGGACTCAAGAAGACCAATAACGTCGACTTCAGCCTCGCGAATCAAGGCTGCCATCCGCTTTTCTGAAGACCACATGTCATTGTCAAGAGAGAAGTGGATAGTCCAAATCCCCGCAGTCAACACCTTAGCGTCAGCATGGTAGGGCTTGTAGTCATTGGTTGGGAAGCGGAAAAAGGCGGCAACGAGGAACATGGCATTGATGATGATAGCAACAAGGGACAATCCCTTGCGCTGGGCAGAAGTAGCCTGGGCCAGCGGAGCGGAGACGGCGGTCTTCTTGACGCGGGAAATGGCGTTGATGTCGAATATACCGCAGCCTAGCTGAATCATCATGCAAGTCATGATCCAGTCGGTGTGCTCACGAACCAAAGGACCGCCAGGGACAAAGGCGTAGGCAACAACCCAGACGTGGAACAAAACCATGAAGTTATAGATCAGGAAACCCAGGCCAAAGACCATGGCTGGCGTCTTCTTGGCAGCAGTGGCCAAAATTGGCAAGGCCACACCGGGAATGTAGAAAGCCAAAATAAGCGCACCAGTATAGCCAGTCCACTGCGAGTAGCACGTGAGCAAGCCGGCACCAATACAAGCTAGTCCATACATGATCCAGCTAGACAGCAAGCCAGGAACATACAAACCACCAAGGGTACCCGCCGTCATAGCCAGCAATGTCAGGTATCCGTGAACAGATGAGTCGGGGCCTCGCTGCGGGAAGCCCTCCCAAACCCAAAGGATCATGGTCGATGAGTCGCTCAGCAGCGAGTGAAGCGCAAACATCAAGCCTCCGACAGCCACAGCTGATAGCCATGAAGAAAACCAACCTGCAGCAATCACAGGTTTCACACCAGCCGAAGTCAATACAGGACGACGCACAAAACGGAAAGCAGCAATAACACCCACAGCGAGGCCCACAGCATTAAGTCCTCCGTTGGCTTCGTGCATAGTGGGCCAGATAGGGTTGTTAGTCAACCAGGCATACTTGGCGGTCGATGAAAGAGCAAGACCTAGCAGGAACGAGGTAATCTTTCCCTCAAGACGAGAGCCATGAGAAGCTTCGGCAATGAAAGATGCAGTCCATGATAAGATGCTGAAGAACACACCAGCACCAACGGTGAACAGACGATCAGTGGGCTGCGGAACCAAATAAGCAGCAACACCAACGAGCGATAGCAGATGGAAGACTCCCTGGTAGTTGACAACAAGAGAGCGGACAGGCGGGATCACAAGAATAAATGGTGACAAAGACGTCATAATCATGGCCTCATACCCAGAAATTCCCATATACCACAAGGGGAAGTCTAGTCCTTATAGTTAGTCACGTGATTGAGCGATTGCCAGACTATAGATAAACTGGGACTTACACCAGACGAGCAATCCCAGCGAGGTCAAGATGGACCAAAAGACAAAGCCATGGTAGACATCGAAGGCGATATCAAGAACACCAAACCAGCTGAACTGGGGGCTCAAAAAGCCAATAGCGGCCTTTTCTTTGCTACTCATCAGACCGGTCAGTATAAATGTAGACTTGTAAACCCAATGTTCGTGTCCTCAATATAAAGGATTCGTTATCAGGATATACAGCAGGGAAACCTACTATTGCTTCTCAGCGGCAAGAGCAGCTTTTTTAGCACTAAATTACATAGAGAAAAGAACACGTCAATCTTAGAATATGCATCCTTGGTAACATTGTTGCCTCTAGCTACAGATACGGGCGCACATACCCCGGGCTCAGAGGGCCCCTGTTGTCCTGGATAATGATATCCAAATTGGCAAAGTCCAAAACCGACACAGCATCGAATGCCAGGTCTGAGAGAACAAGCGACCACTCGAAAAAGGCGTACGTAGTATATGCTATAAGGGTTAGTGTCATGGCTCGCAATGATGTCATGCGTTAACATAAACTCACCTCCAGACACCTTGTGAACCTTGTGCTGCACAAAGAACCAAATCATGAATGGAATTGCACCAAAGAAGCATCCCGCTGCTATCTTCCGCCACTTTAGAGCTGCAGTCCCTACCTCTGACGCTGCAATGCACCCCGCCGTCCACGGAATCGTGGCCACCAAATAGGCAATCATGAAAATGTCGTGCCAGTCGTGATCATCTGTCGAGGTCACGTATGTCCATCCACCACACATAATGGTACGGAAGATGCCAATAACAAGGAGAAAGGTGGCAGTCTTGGGATAAATGCGGCGGGCGAGGAAATAATGGAGGGCAACGAGGGCGATACGGGGGCCTATAGAAAGAGAATGCAGCGGTTAGTATACACCCACACAACATGACGATAGTATAATACACTGGTCGATAAGTAACCCCGCCCTTTTGCTGCAGACATACCAGAAGTAAAGGCAATAAAAATCATGAATAACGACCGCTCTGGATACCGATCTCCAATGGTGGCTGAGACACTTGGAAACCACTCCTCAGGATATCCAAACCATTCATTCTGCACAATCTTGTGATAATGCAAATACACGCCAACTATGAATGCGCTGATGAATGCCGAGTATCCCAAAATCGTGTGGGCGTGAGCCACGAGTCGACCATTAAAGGCCAAAAGGACGCCATCGTCCTTATCTTTGTACGGTGCCATGTCAGTTCGTTGGGACAGGTTGTAATAAGCAAAATCGAGTTGGAGGTATTGAATATGATTTCGCAAAAGATTGGTAGTAAATAAGTATATCCATACATCCAAGATATTAACACCTGAGGTCGTAAATTAAACAAGACGCGCCACAGAATATGGAGTACGCAGTTAGTGGTCACCAAATAACAGCGAAGCCAAGAACTTAAAATTACGAAATTATTAATTAAGTTTTAATTCTCCAGAAATCCACCAGAAGCAGTTACCTGACAATAGAAATACCAAAGCCCCAGTTCTTTTCTTCTGCCGCCAATTCCGATGTTCTATCCAAGACCGGCAGGCAAGTGGCATGACATGTCATGGAATATATACCTCAGAGTGGAATACAGTGATAAATGAGGTCACATTCTATACATAGTCTCATCCGCGGTCTATGTCCTGAAGCCCCGTTCCATCCAAATGTACAGCGTTTTGCAGATTCCCCGTTCTTCGTCCGCCAACTCCCAGTTTAGACTGACTTCATGGCGCACTCAATCCCGCGTCAATTCCACCCCTGACCTGACAATTTGATGGACGTGTCACCCATCCAACTGGCCCCTGAGCGTCTTATAAGTGGGGAGCTATTACAATCCCATCGGAACAAGACAAGGCTGATATGCAAGAATAAACGAATAGGAATATGCTTATCAAGCCCCACTTTCTTATCATCGCAACTTTTTTTTTTAGTAGCCTTGCGTATTGCAGGGAGTACTGACACAAATGCTAGTAATGAGGTTACTTGTAAAGCATTATTCTATACTTCACCATTTAAATATATATAAGAAAGATATTTCTACCACCAACTCAAAATGGCTGGCGTCTCAGAAAAGGCGAGGTTCTACCTTGAAAAAGCCGTCCCCCAGCTCCGCGAATGGGAAGAAAAGGAAATCTTCACCAAAGTCAGTTTTCCTAAACCACCACACTATCCGCATCACCACCACTAACTGTTATGTCTCTCTAGGATGAAATCCGCACCATTGTTCAAAGACGCAGCGACTTCGAACACCAAGTCCTTGCACCCGGTAACAAACCTAACGACTATACTGCCTACATCCACTTCGAAAACACACTCCGCTCCCTCCTCACCAAACGTCTCGCCCGCCTACATATTCGTAACCTCAAAACCCAACACACCACTCAACAAAAGCTCCTATCTATCCATGCCCGTGCCGTTGCCCGCCACCCGAGTTCCCGGGAATTATGGATCAACTATCTTGCCTACGCCGCGTCAATCAAAGCTACTAAGAGATGGAGATTAGTTGCAACTGCGGCGCTGCGAATGAGGCCAACGGATGCTGGCCTATGGGTTTTCTGTGCGCGGAAATTGGCTAGCTCGGGGGATATGGCATCAGCTCGGCGATTCTTCATGCGCGGGTGTCGCTTTTGCACAAGGGATGCCACTGTCTGGGTTGAATATGCCCGTGTCGAAATGCAATGGCTCCAAAAGCTCTTGGGGGCCCCTGCCCCTACCGATACCAATTCTCATAAGAAGGCCAAAACTATTGCGGAAACCCAAACTGATGTCGATGATCAAATATCTCTTGGTGGCTCCGATGATGATTCTGACAATGATTCTGATGAGGAAATTATCCGGGGATCTGGTGGCAAGGTTACATTCTCCGCCGAGCTAAAAGAGTCTGTTGCGACGCCTGCACTCAGCGGTGCGTTGCCATCAGCTGTATTTAACATTGCTAAGACTCAGCCTTTCTGGTCGGCAGCATCAGCTCTCTCTTTCTTCGATATGTTCTCTGCATTCCGGGACCTTCCGGTTGCCTCGGGTCTCATCGATCAGGTTCTTTCCGATCTCTCAGAGAGATTCTATGGGTCCGTTGAGGATGTTTGGTGCCAGCTTATCAAGCCTGTTGCCGGTGTTTCTGTTCTGACGGTTGAGTTTGCTACTGGGCTTAGGGAAGTGGTTCCCGCCGTGCGTAAAGCGCTGGCTGGTGATAGAGAACACAGAGTGGAGATTGGACAGAAGGTTGTTGTGTGGGCTGAGAATGTTTTGGCTATCGAGGGAATTGATGAAGGAATTTTGGAGGTTGTTAGGTACCTAAAGTCATTGGGAGAATCTCCGACAAAGCAGGGTTAGGTGAGCTAGTCGTATACGATCTGTGGCTTGTATTGTGGGGCGTAGATTATGTTCTATTGATTGTATTTTTGGGGGTTTTTACTTTACTCAGTTGGATAAAAATAGGTTATGTCGTGATATCATTAAATTATTTTTTTATATATTTTTTTTAGCATGGTTTGTTTTATGTGGGCAGTCTATAACTGTATGATTCTCTCTTCTACTGCCTTGTTCATCATCAACTTGATATTTTTCCTGATATCGTTGCCAATTTCAGGCTTGAAATCTCCATTACCGATATTCATCGATACAGCTCCACTCTTTATATTAGCCAAAGCTAGTAAAGATGTACCCTCATCAACTGTCAACGGAGTAACAGCTGCTCGTTGCCCCGTCTGCCACCACCAAACGAACTTGGATACGGTTCTGGTGATAATATTTTCGATTGTTGTCCATTGCTTGTCTTCATTGGGGGTAGTTGTCACCTTATGAAGCTTAAAATCCCAAGGAATGGGTAAGCTTGTGCCAACCCTCAGGTGGGCCATAGCCTTGTTCTCGGCGTGGCATTCTCGGGTGGTTATGTTATATCCAAGCTTCTGGAACAATGGAGCAAGCGGTTTCGTGGCCGTGGTCTTGACAGTAGTCTCTTGAATAGTGTCTGCAGCCAGCTCACAAGGGCGATAAATCATCTCGGAGGTGATGAGCTCTTCAAAGGTTGCAATCCATTTCAGGTCGAGCATAAGAATTTTGGCCTTTAAGCATCGAGTCTTCTCGGCAAAGGATTTTCTTTTCGTACGTTTCTTTTTCTTGAAGCCGATTTCCTTTGTTGGTGCATCGTAGTTAGCCATGGCTAAAGACACAGTTAGTCAACATATTGAGAGGTCTATGCTCGGCGACTTACGATCTGGCGATGGCTGGTCGTCCACCTGTAAAACACCAACTATGCCGGCAGTCACTCTGTCAAACCAAAACACGACATCGCCTTTCCTCATGGTAGAGATCGCCCCAAGATCTACTCCCCAGTTAATATCAACCCGATTATGTAGCGGTTACAGAGTACACTCACTGCACATCACCCGACCGCCCTTCCACGTAAACCCTCTTTCTCTTTCTATTTCTGGGAACCCTATGTGCCCGGCGGCGCCAAGAGTCCCTGGTTCATCAGGTTCACTGGTCATGATCCACAAGCCGGTTGAATCCTTGGCGGCGACCTCAAATGACTGTTGGAGTAACCAAGTGACAGCATCGTTGTTATATTTGGGTCTATCGCGGGAAATTTTCTTCTGTGGAGGCAAATCCTCATCAGAGAGATTAACTAGTATATCATTGTGAGACGAGACTTGAACTTTTGTAAAGTCAATGTCAATTCGGGATTGGCGGGATCGTTTAGTGCCATGTGGAATTTTGGTAGAATCTGATGTGGTCATGTTGGCTGTCGGGGCCTAACAAAAAATTGATATGAATTCATGGTGCTCAGTGTGCCCTTAAAATATTAACTTCTAAAAGATAATGCCTAGAGTTGAATGTCTGTTTATGACATGAAATATGACATGAGATGATAAACGAAATTATAGGGTTTTGAATTCAGGGTTCACCTGATGCTTTGTCGTCAAGACCTTTGTACAACCTATAATCTCGTTGTTATAAGTTTTATTTTAACCTGTGATATGGGTACACATATGATAGGGTGATAAACCCTAAATACATATATCCGTGGCGTAAAACGCGCATCCCACAAGCGACCCTTGTTCAGCCACGCCAAGAACATCAAACCCCCCTGTACTCACAACCTGCAACCCCTTCCCAAAACGCGCGAACCAAGGAAGGAGCCAACGCCAGCGCCCCAGAAGCAAGTGGCAGCAACTAAATATGCGGCAGAATCTCTTCCAGATGCGCGCAGCTCATGGCTCCTCTGGGTCATTCTTCTTCCTCTCGCCGCCGATTCTCCCGCTCGACATATCCGAGGAACTTTACTTTTTGATCACGGGTACGCCTGATCATTGTTCCGGGGGTCGAATTTTATTCTTCTTGTTCTTTTTAATTGATTAATTGCTTAATATTGGCTCAGACAAGGCTGTATTTTTTAGATACAGGCTTCTCTTTGTTGGAGTAACCAACAGGACAAGAAACGCAGCCCTTAACCTGACGTGAAATTGGTTGAATACTGGAACCATCGCGATCTGTCGCCTGCATCTAATATCTGACGATATATGTGCATTTACTCGTATCTACCACAATTCGACGTGACCTTTCGACTATCCGTCTTTTTCTAATCCCCATTGTTGGTTTCCATCCTTACTAGTTAGTTTCTCTTATTTCTATTCAGCCTTGATGTCAGGCTACTATTGCGATCAATCTGCAAACTGTTCTTCGACGCGTATTTCCAGCGTGTCGTGATACTTGTATTGCCTTTTTGTAGCACTATTGCTTGAACTTCGTCATAATCGCTCGATCTGTATTGACTCGCGACTAACCTTACGACCCACTTATTCTCAGACTTTCCCCTTCACCTTGTATACACTGGTGGCATTGCCCATCATGAGTGCCTGGATGAACGACTCTCCAAGCCACAATAGTCCCGGCTTCCCAATCATGAACGATCCAAATGGCAACGGTGCTACAAATCCTAACATGATGGACACCACCGGTTTCATGGGTAGTAGCCCGGCCCAATTCAATTCGCCGGCCCAGTTCCCTGGCCAGCCTCCGAATCTCATGATGCAGCAACAACCGCAAGCTGGAGGCGGACCCGGTGGCGGCATGCGCAATGTTTCTCCCTCAGCTTTCCAAAACTCACAGTATCAGACCAACCCAGTTGTACCATCAAAACGGCCACGTCCACGTGACGATAGCATGGCTGGCTCGCCAAGACCTAATCCTGGAATGATCCCACCTGCGCGCGCCGAGACACCGCAGCAACAACCACACCAGTCCCCATCCCAGCATGCGCAACAGCTTGGCGGCTTTCCAAACTCATTTATCCAGTCTGGTGGCGGCAACCCGCAACAGTCACAGCAACCAGGAAACCCGGGTCAGCCCGGGTCGTATCCGCACTTGGCGCATGGAGGATCAGCCAATGCCACACCATCACCGATGATGCCAAACCAACAGTTGCGCCCAAACAGTGTTCCCCAGCGTGTAGCCACTGCATCGCCACATCCGTTCTCTCCCGGTGCTGCCCAATTCAATGCGCAAGGTTCTCCGGCACCTAGCTCCGACCACGGTACACCGCAGCCAGGCAATTTCATCTCAGGGATGCCACAACAAAGTTTCAATAACAACTTTGGCGCGCCTTCACCCTCACAAGCTAGACCATCTCCGGGGGCTTCGGGTGCATCAACTTCTGGCAATCCAAACACGATGAGCCAGCCTGGTATGTTCTCGCAACAGGCTGTGCCTGCTCAGGGTGGTATGCAACCCCGGGGTTCTATGGACCCGCAGAAGATGGCGGCAGCAGCTTATCAGATGCGACTGCAACAACACATGCAGAATAGCGGAATGCCTTCAGCTCAAGCACAGGCTCAGGCTCAAGCTCAGGCTCAAGCGCAGATGCAACAGGCACAGGCACAGGGGCGTCAAATGAGTATGTCTCAGGGTGGGCCCCAGCAGGGCCAGCCTGGGATAAACGGCGGTCCTGGTGGAAGGCCGCCACAGCAGCCCCGACCTGGAATGATTCAGACGACACCGGAGCAGTTTATGAAGAATCTGCTGGCGTTTTGTCAGTCGCGGGGTTTACCTCTTGACCAGAACCCGATGATTGGTCACCGTTCGGTGCCCTTGCTTGCATTGTTCCAAAATGTACAACAGCGAGGGTTCTATAAGACGGTGACAAGCACAAACCAATGGCCTCACATTGCCCAGACCCTTCAACTTGGACAGGTACCAAATGCAGCACAGATGTTGCAGGCAATTTACGAAAAGAATCTTCTTAGGTTCGAAGAAGCTTGGGTTGCCAACCAACGTAAAATGCAGCAGCAGCAACAGCAGCAACAACACCAACAACAGCAGCGCCAGCAGCATCAGCAGCAACAACAACAGCAGCAGCAGCAACACCAACAGCAGCAGCAGCAGCAGCAACACCAACAACAGCAGCAGCAGCAGCAACACCAACAGCAGCAGCAACACCAACAACAACAACAACAGCAGCAGCAGCAGCAGCAACAGCAACAACAACAGCAGCAGCATCAGCAGCAGCCACACATGACTGGAGGCCC
The DNA here is from genome assembly GCA_001640685.1 of Catunica adiposa. Classification (NCBI taxonomy): domain Eukaryota; kingdom Fungi; phylum Ascomycota; class Sordariomycetes; order Microascales; family Ceratocystidaceae; genus Catunica; species Catunica adiposa. The sequence goes on from LXGU01000029.1 coordinate 13,184, forward strand.
CGCTACTCCTACAATGGGCGGAAAGGGGATTTTGAGCCAACAACCTCCGCCTCCGCAACAGGTCTTACAGACAGTTGGTCAACCGCAACCGCATACTCAAGGGCCACCACAGGCAATGGGCATGCCTGGACAGATACCTCCGCACCTTGCCCCTCATATGGCACCGCACATGGGTCAGCCTATTTCTGGTCAAATGATGGCGATGCCAATGCAAATGCCTCCACAGGCAATGGGCCAAGCTATTCCACCGAATATGATACCCGGCCAACACCCCGGCCAGCACATAATGGCACCGATACCCCCGAACATGGGGACTCCTAAGAAGATTGTCCCTCCAGGTCCCGGTGCTACACCTGCGGCACCTCTGCCAAATAGGGGGAGGCCGGAAATTCCGGTTGTGCCGACAGCACCGGTGGGTATGGTGCTGGCAGAAGAGGCGCCTGAATTCATGGGCGGATTAGCAACAGGCGAGTATATCCCTCAGGCTCGGGAGATTTGCACATGGGGCGTCATGAATTTGCCGACTCTGAACAATATTGGGTTCGATGTTGATCGATTTGCGCCTTTGCATACGCCTCTGCCGGAAATGGGATTGATTGATATCCCGTCTTTGACACGTAGTCTTGAGTGTGGGATTCATGCCGAGGTCCGTGTTGCATTGGATACACTTGTCGCAGTGTCCGCTTCGATGTTGGAGACCCATGAGATCTTGTTGCCTTACTGTGAGGATTTGGTAGATGCGTTGGTAGAATGCGGTGAGGCTCAACTGTCCACCTTGTTGAAATTGAGCCCGCAGATTGCCGACGACACAGAATTGCCTAGCTACGAAGAGCTTCTGCGCGCAGTGACGGCGGAAAGCTGGCAGGTCCAAGATCAGCCCGGATTTGGTACACCTGAGTACGATGGACTGCGTGCGGCTGACCGACTGATTGCGGTTACTACCATTCTCCGGAACCTTTCAGCGCCAGGCGTACCAGGCAGCATGAAGGAGACTGTCTATGAAGCCAACCATGGTTACCTTGCTGATGAGTCGGTCATCGCGTTGATCTCAAATACGGTGCGGCACATTGGTACGTGTGACATGTTCCTGCGGACATGTGCAAATACCCTGGATTTTATCAAAGATACTGTCGTGCTCCTCAGTAATATTGCCCCGGCAGTGTTGATCCCTTCGCGCGACGATGCAGCGGCCTTGTTGAGTTTACTACTGGTCTTTGCCCCTGAGCCACTGGAACGGGAGGAAACAGATAATGCAGTGTATTTTGCTCCGTATGACCCTCTGCGCCACGTATATCTTCCGCATGCTGTTGATGCGCTAGCAAAGTTGTTAGCACGAGACGAGCCGAACAGAGGACACTTCCGGGCGTTGTTTTCTACAGATAGCCATTTCTCTATGCCATTGGAGACGTTGACTAAGGCATTCGGTATGGTTATTGCTCCTTTGCCAGACTACAGTCGCGATGGCCGACAGGGCATGATTGCTGTTGCCGTAGAATCTCGGAAGGCTTTCTTGATGCAAGGCTTGCTGGCCGCGGAGGTGCTTGTCGGGATGGCCCCACCTGGCCCGGTTGCGAGATTATGGATTGCACCAAGGAACGGGATTTCTGGGTGTCTTTTGCACATGGCTCAGCTGACTGGATCTCAATGGGATTTGGCTGCTCGTCAAGGGCGGAAGGTCGACGGCGGAGTGGAGATTGTCCGGGGGGTCTTGTCGCTCGTCTCTGCGCTTGTAAAGGCGTGTCGGAACCCGGAAAGCAGACCAAGGGCTTCTAGTGCGGAGGATGACGAGGCTACAGATGAGACTAGTGAGGAGGATGCAGATGCCGAGGGGGATGTTGACGACGAAGAGGAAGTCTCGGGGTTGCTTAGTCAGATTTTGCCATCGAGGGATATGCAAGTGAATATGCTCAGTTTTGCTATGGGGGAGTGGACGGGCTTGGGAGTTACGCAGGTTATTGGGAAGTTGGGCCAATTGGAAGTGTAGAGGCTATGGAAATGGGGCGTTTACTTGTTCATGTTTAATTGATTCACATTTTTCCTCTTTTTGCGAGCAATAGCTGCCAATATTTATATGTATGTCTTTGGATATCTCCGCGTTAAAGTTGATATGTGTTGTTATCCGCATCGGCTATGTCCCCTGTATAAGCAAGTCTCCGTCGGCAACGAGCAGATCAAAACGAAAGTGCACATACATGAGCCCATTATGCATCACGATATATGGAGTGCTAACATGGATATATGGTTTACTGGTCGTTACGTGCGTATTGTGTGGCTCAGTCGATATCTCCATAGTATGCATGAAAATGTAACGGTAATGGGGGGTCTGCTGGGATAGGCTGTACGGCCGTAGGTGAGCCGAGCGATTAGAGACTTGATGGGCTGGGGGTTGAAGAAAGCACGGGGTGGGGAAGCAAGCCACAGTCATGAGGGCGCTGAAGTGTATCCGTAGTTTTTTAAGTTCTTGTTTATATATATTAGCTAATTTAATGGCGGTGTGCATTATTGCGTTATCTTGAATGTATGTGCAGTTATGCGGTCATGTGACCAAAAGGCAAGGTTGCGATAGAACACAGTGCACATTTCCCAAATTAGTTACGGAAGCCATTTACACTTTTTTAGCATCGCATAGTACAATGGATATATCCTACCCTGTATTTTGTCGGCGTTAAGCCGTGTTTCTCACATGTGTCACTGAGCAACATCTATCTTGTCGATGAAGTAGGTCTTATGGTGATTATAGAGTTATCATTGCCACCTCTTCCCGCCATGGAAATCACCGCTTGTACGCGGTATTACCCCAGGAGCATACTTGGAGATGCGGAAGACGCCGCTTGCAGGTGGCTATATAAGAGATGGTAGGTGACGATTGCAGCTTAGTGCCGCGTGAGACAATTGCCGACGGGGGCCGTGTCTGACAAGATGTGGGCGTGCTGGTAACATTCTAGAGAGCTTATTATATTTCATCCAATTACAAAATGAGATAAAAAAGAGAGAAAACAAACGTAGCAAGAATTAAAAAAAAACAGGTTCTACTGTTGCATTCGTTTGCTTTGACCAGAGACTGCACTCTGCTCTCGTTCCTTAGCTATAGAATGCACATGCAGTTGCCCTGATGAAGAATAGGTAATACATGTACATGTATCTGCATGTATACGCTTTTGCATGCGACTCCCAACACACTGTTGATTTTTGTGGTTAGGCGGTAGGGTGCTGAGCACTAAAACGAGGTAGTCACCGGCGTAATACAATAATAGGATGATCCATCGCAACCACTTGAAAGCCGTAGTTACTGATATTTTGCTGTCCCGTGCATGTAGTTTGTGTCCCCCAAACCCACCCTGCCCGCTCACCCCCAACCAATCCGTTCCCCCCTTCTCTTTCTATTCCAACTCCGCATCCTTATCAGGACCACTGTTTTCTCTAGCCCCATCTCCAAGATACTGGAGTCTCCCACCTACTTGCATACTCCCATGGGGTGCTACATTTTGTTTCTACCACACCAGCCCTCAAATATGGTTACATCTCATATGCATGCTCTCCAGATATACCCCGAATGATGCCAAGCTATGTCAGTTTATAATTTTACTTACGTGCGGAGGATACTGTAGCAGTGTTTTGTGAGTGAGGCGTTGCCGTTCTTTCATTGGAGAGAGTTAAGTGAAAGGGAGAGGAAGAGGGAGAGAAGGAGAGAGGGAGAGGAACAGAGGAAGAGAGAAAGCTAAAGATAAATAGCCGCATTATAATCTCTAGCCATATAAACTGTGATGCAGTCCATCTTCGTAGTTCCTATTTTTTCTCTTGGGTGGACAATGACATGAAATGACCTTATTATAGGTGATTGATTTTCTCCACGTTTATCCTCTCATTTTTCTTCTCATCTACTTTCAAATCTACTCTCAGATTCTTACTGCAGTCTTCATATCACCGTGACTCTTGTCTAAGATCGACCCCTTATACTTGCCCGCTTGTCGTTTGGTTCCTCCCACCGTTAGTTTATTAACGGGTCTTCCTGGTTCTCTCCTGCCGTTAGTCTGTAGCCAAAAATAGCTATGGCTTCAACAACCCCAGGGCTTACTATGCCCTCAGAAGGGTACATAGCCTTGATCATGGCATCTCCTCTCAAATTATTCCTCTTTATCTTTGCGGCTTTTTTTCTTGTAAGTCTTGGCCTATCTCCTACTCGTAACTCTTACTCTTCGCTAACCTGATCTAGTACATATCTGCCTATGCGTTCTATCAACTTTACCTCCATCCTCTGGCCCGTTACCCTGGCCCCCGTCTTGCCGCTCTTACCAATGCCCATCAGCTTTACTATGGCTATTATGGCACCCGTCACCTGCTCTTCCACAATCTTCATCAACGCTATGGCCCAGTTGTCCGTTATGGCCCGTCGCAACTTTCGTTTGTTTCCACCACCGCCTTGAAGAAGATATATGCGCATAACAATGCAATCATGAAGTCAGAGTTCTATGATTCGTTTGTGCATCCGGCGCCGAATTTGCACAATACGAGGGATAAGGCCGATCATCTTCGCAAGAGAAAGGTCATCGCTGGTGCCTTCTCCATCTCGGCTACCAAAGAAATGGAACCGTATGTTATCCATAATGTTGATGCTCTTTGCGCAATGATGGCTCCCGAAAATGACAAGATTGCCATGGCCTCTCAGACTTTCGACGGTGTAGTGTTCAAGGATGGCCAACCCGTTGACGAAAAGCCCACTACCATCTTGAATACCAGTTATGGCACCGAAGCTGAATGGTCTTCCCCTCGCAACATGGCCAACTGGTTTGCCTATCTTGCCATGGATATCCTCGGTGATCTATGTTATGGACGCAATTTTTCCCTTATAACCAAACCTGATAACCGGTACACCCTAGACTTGTTAGCAAACGCCACTAAGCGCCATCTGCTTTGTGGCGTGATGCCGTTCATTCACCGGGCCCACCTTGATAAGATACTATTCCATAGCATTGCAGCTAAGAGAGCTCAGTTTGTCGCTTACTCTGCCAAGAGACTGGGTGAGCGTACAGCTCTGGGTGCCGAAGGAGACCGGAGGGATTTCTTCCATTATCTATTAACAGCGAAGTCAGAAGACGGACACTCATTCAGCCAACGTGAGCTTTGGGGTGAATCCACACTCTTGTTGATCGCAGGCTCCGATACAACTTCGACCTCGCTCGCTGGAACTGTTTTCTACCTTGTCCGGAACCCTTGGGCTCTAAAAAAGGTCACCACTGAAGTCCGGGCCGCCTTCAAAACCAAGGATGACGTCCACAGTGGTCCCGCAATGGCCTCTTGCACATACCTGCGTGCTTGCATCGATGAAGCAATGCGTCTTTCTCCGGCAGTCGGTGGTATTTTGCCTAGGCTACTTATAGATGACGTTGAAATCGATGGTATAGTCGTTCCCAAGGGTTCCACAGTAGGCGTCCCTCACTATGCTCTCCAACATAACAAGGCCTACAACAAAGCCCCATTCTTCTATGTCCCCGAGCGGTGGATCCCCGGTGCTACATGGCCCTCGGGACATGTCACAACAGCCACTGAATTAGCAGATACCTCGGCAGCTTTTGCTCCGTTCAGTGTTGGGGTTCGTGGGTGCATTGGGAAGCAAGTTGCATACACTGAGATGACAGATGCGCTAGGGAGACTGTTATGGGAATATGATATGCGGAAGGCCGAGGGAGTAGAGCGGGAACCTGGCGAGGGAAGTGATTTGGGAGGTATGGGTAGGCATTTTGAATGGGAGTACCAGCTGAGGGATACATTTACGAGCGTGACACCGGACAGTCCATTGGTGCAATTCCGAAGGAGAACTGATCTGTGAACTGAAGGATGACAGCTATGGGCTATTTACCAACCCTATTATCCATACTGAATAACCCTGTTATAGATATGATAAATAATGCATATTTTATCTCAATATATATACCGTCAATCATTTATGCATAATAACACTGTACGCGTGCATCCCGGACTGTCGCGTTGGATTTATATTCAGCCTTGCCTCTGAAAAAACCAACGAGGCTGAGCATGGTAATAAGTTACGACCAAGCCCGTTTGAGTAAAGGTGATTACTTGGATTTGCGACAACCTGATTGGAACAAAGATACGATTTATATTATACCACTTGAACGCAGTGAAAGAAAGCGAAAGAAAGGAAAGGGGCATTCAAAATCAGATATATTTATAAAAATGGCAATATGTCGGTTTTACCAAATGGGCAGCTGCCGTTATGGGAGTATGTATCAGGCACACATACAATTTCGGAATACGTCGATGAATGTTAAATAACTAACCGGGCTACAGATAGCTGCAAATTTGACCATCCGGGAAGTTCAAATAGCCGGTTTGGCAACGGCAATAATGCTGTGTCCACAACACCAAGTAAGTCTTATGCTTGTTTGCAGCGTTCTCGTCCCCCCCCCCCGGACTTAACTAACTGCCGTCTTGCTTCCTAGCTTACAACCTCAATCGCACCGCTATTGAGGCCGACCTCACTACCGAAACGCCGCTATGGATTCTCTCGGCTTATGGGCCCGGCCTGAATGCGCCGGAGCAGCTATGGGGTGGATATCCCATGGAGCAGAGTTTTGAGGAAATTAGGCTGTTTTATAAATTGGCCGAAGAAAAGGGTGAGGGGGAAAAAGCGGTAAGTATCAATGCAACTTGCATGTAAGAAGTGATAAGGACGATGATGCTATGATATATGGTGATGGAGGGTTGATGGTGTGGAATGCGGAGAGCGGCAGCCGTAGTGGGTGAATAATGGGCTTTCAGTGATTATGCACTGTAACATTATCAATAAACCACTATAGCCGCTACAACACGCTCAGTGGTTGCAGCCCGCTAATCCTCCTCAGCTTAAATCCACAATAATTTCCAGCCACCAGCGACACCAACAGAATCCATCACGACAATCGTCTACTCGTGATCACGAATGCTGTTCTGTTAATTTTACCTTAATTCTAATTCAAACTCGTCTTGTTAGCTCTCCGAAATCCAGTCACTCTACGCAACAGCCCAATCCCGTATCAAATCAACTGCCACCAGCGTCGATGCTGCTATCTCCTTCATCAAATCTGCTGCCAACACTCACCCCAATCGCCTCGATATTATTACTCAATCAAACGCGAACTCTTCGCAGACATCCTGCCCTCAACCAATCACCCTGACTTCTGCCCCAGCCGCATCATCCCCATCCTCTAATCCCTTCGGCGCACCTTCTGCTTCTTCCGGCATGTTCGGCCAGCCCAGCTCCCTCGGCGCGAAACCATCGCCGTTTGGCGGCTCTAGTGGGTCCTCCGCTTTTGGCCAACCGAGTGCCCTTGGGTCTCAGCCATCAGCGTTCGGCCAACCAAGTTCTCTTGGTGGCAACTCTGCCTTTGGGAAGCCCTCTGCCTTTGGAAGTACCCCATCGACAGGCTCGGCATTTGGCCAGTCTGCTTTTGGTGGAAACACCACCACCAATAACAATACCACCAACACAACCTCTGCATTTGGTGCCCCGAATAACAGTGCGACACCGTCAGCCTTTGGACAATCATCCTTTGGGGCCAAGCCGGCATTTGGACAATCATCCTTTGGCCAAAGCGCATTCGGAAAACCAGCGTTTGGTGCCCCAGCGGCGCCTGCGACCAACTCCGTCTTTGGAAAACCCGCACAACAATCATCGGCATTTGGAGGAGGGCAACCAGCAGCCACGTCTGCCTTTGGGCAACCATCACAACCAGCAGCCACGAGTGCTTTCGGGCAACCGTCACAACCGGTGGCCACTAGTGCCTTTGGGAAACCAAGTCAGCCTGGAGGCAATGTCTTTGGACAACCGAGCAAACCAACGAGTGCTTTTGGGACACCTTCAACAACGAACAGTGCATTTGGACAGCCGAGTGCACTGGGTGGGACAGGTGGGTTTGGGCAAGCGCCAACATTAGGTTCAAAGCCTAGTCCATTCGGGGCTCCATCAGCAGCAAGCAGTGGTGGTTTCGGACAGCCTACCGGGAGTACGTTTGGCCAGAGCGCGTTTGGGGCTCCGGCAAATGGAGGATCGAATTCCAGCCCTTTCGGACAGGCTGCAGGGCCGAAAAGTAGTCCGTTTGGCCAAACCAGTAACAATGCTTCAGCTTCAGTTGCCAACAGCAGCCCTTTTGGTGGGCCAACTAGTGGCCAGTCGGCGTTTGGACAGCCAGTGAAGTCGAATCCATTTGGTGGTGCATCATCGGCGACAACGACAACCGGGGGTAGCCCGTTTGGTGGGGCGCCGCAAGCAAAGAGTAATCCATTTGGACAACCGTCCGCGCCAGCTACGGGTGGTAATGCGTTTGGGCAAGCCCCGCAAGCCTCGAAGCCTAATCCATTTGGTGGGGCTGGGGCTCCCGCAGCGGTAATTCCTGCAACCAACTACAACCCTTATCCTCCGGAGTCTGGAAAGACACACCCACAGGTTGGCTCATATTCAACACGTACTATGACTGGACAACTAGCAACATTTAAAAACTCAACAGTTATCTATGTTGAAGGGGTTCCAGGTATCCGGGCGGCGGATGAGTCTTGGTCGAAGATTGTTTTCCCAGCGGGACCTCCTCTGTATTACAAGGCCACAGAGGGGGATGTTGAACGGATGGATGCAAAGGACAAAAGGCTATGGGAAGGTTTTATGGAGAAGGGAGTGCTGGAGATGGGTAGTGTACCCATGGTACCGCCGCCGAGGGTGGCTTGTAGGTGGGACTTTTAGGCGGATAAAGGATATAAGATATTACGAGATTTAATAGATTAGGAGGTTGTTTATTTATAGTACCTGCTCAGCATGATCCTGAAAAGTGTAGATCTTATTGTTATGTGTTAATAGCTGAGAGGTATGAGAGGATTGAGTCTTCGGAATGGATTCCGTTTAAAGTGGAGTGTGCCACAACGCAGTCTGGACGCCACGCTTCCTATCTAGGCGATGAATCATTTTGTGTAGGTAGAGATTATGTAAGCACATATACGGCGATGCATCATGATGACGGGTGTGCAAGATGATGATGTCGCAAGAAATAGGTTTGTATACGACTTTATATGGAGCTGTGTGTTTTTTAATTTATTTGCCAAGCTGACATCCGCTACCATTGGCATCCAAGGAGTTACCACTTGTTTTTTAATTGATAAGGCTGAGAAGATACCCCGCTTTGCTATATTATATCTAGTAAGCAAGTCATCGTCTTGTGAACTCACATGTTGCTTAATACATAGTAAATTCAGTGGTCACAGTAAGTACATGGTTTTTTTTTCAACTTAGTTGGTATTACTGGTACACTAACAAATCTCTTAGATGCTTCCTCCACTTGTTTTATTGCCACCGTCTTCCATTCTCTCGTCTCTTAATTCCTCTGACCTCCATTCTATTGTCACAACCTACGCCACACTCTTGACGGCGATCTCATCACTGTCCCCCCCAGACTTATCTTCGTATATTGAGACGCATGGCTCTGGCATAACATTGTTTTTGACGAAAGTTTACGATGGGCTACCCAAGGAGTTCACACCGCTAATCCCGGTAGTGCGAGGTGTTTACTTCCGGGTTGTTCCGGACCTCCCTAGTATCGTCACATGGCCTATAATAGGCAACTTTGCTTTAACAGATAAAGAAGCCTTGGCAGACTTTTTAGGAATAATTAGAAAGCACCATGCACCTGCATTAACTTCACTGCTTTCGACGGTCCGTCGGACCTCCATTATGATGCTGGCGACTCCGACCGAAGCTACCCTAAGTGTTGCATCTGGCATTTTACGGCGGCTTAATGTTGTATTGTCGGTTGACCATCCAACAGCTGTTATATTTGCCGCTGGTGATGACTTTTTAGAGGCATTGGCGACGGCATATCCTGTTGGGTCACCCGAGGAACGACAGACGGTTATAGCAACGGGATATTTGACATTGGTTGGATTATTACCAGATGGTGTGAGAGTTCTAGGAGATAGACTTTTTGCATTGGCCGGATTGGGTGATTCCCAAGGGTTTGTGGCTGCCTTGGTTTCTGGAACACCCTTATTGAAGAATCTCGGGAAGTTCGCTAAGGATAATGAGACAGCCTCACTCATGACCAGAGTGGATAATCTGCGACCATTTTATAATGGCATGTTAGTTAATCGGCCATCCCGTTTTGCCCAAGGTAAAGGAAAGGGAATTGATACTAGGGAACGCATTCCCATGGATGATGATATCAAGGCGATGAGATTGTCATTGGTTTCTAGGGTCAAGGAGCTATTGCCACATCTTGCTGACGGATATCTTTGGAAAGTTGCTGAGGCCTTGGGCGATGACGAGGAGACAGTTGTCATGGCTTTATTAGAAGGAGAGAATGTGGAGGGTGTTGAAGTGGACAAGAATGCAGAGCTGTATGTTTATCACCTGATGCCCGTTGATCTTGGATCCATGCTAACTTTGCCTTCAGATCTGACGAGATGTTTTACATTACGATCAAGAACACCAACCCGACACTACTTGATGAAGGTATACTTCACGAAAATCCAGATTTCCCTGCATTACCTCTGCCAATTCGTAAAAACATCTTTGACAATGACGATTTGGATCGCCTTTCTATCAAAGCCACGGCTGGACTTCATTTATCGAAATCCACAGCTACTGCAGATACCCTGCTTGAGGACAAATCATCTGCCCCATCAAAAGAGGCCATAATCGCCGCGTTGGCAACGTTCGATCCCGATGACGATGAACGGGATGATACGTACGATGCCGATGACGTGGGTGCCGTGGTTGCCGATGGTGATGAAGATGGGATTCATGAGTCAGAGTTTGACGAATTGTTGTGGAGAGCGTGGAATGAGGATTCGATGGTATTTGAGCGGACAACAGAGGCAAGGAGTACACCTGTCCGCGCTGATTTAAGATCCCAAACAAACATGACCGACGAAACGATCGAAGGATGGGCTGTAATGCTGTCTCGTACACCCGCCCTTCGGCGCAAATTCGAGCGCAAATTCGCGTTTGACGGTAAGCAAGAAAGCATCTCATCGTCAAAGTGGACCAGAGATGATGGAGACACTGGCCATTCCCAAGATAGACGTCGGGGTGGTCGGCCGAGAGCCCGAGGCAACGTGGGCAGGCCAAGGGGTGACGTTGCAGGGAAGAGAACAGACGAGGGGACGGAGAGAGCGAGGAGGATGAAAGAGCAAGGGAAGGGCAGAGCGAAGAGAAGAGGATTCGATAGGAAGATGAGGGGAGGGATGGGAGGTGGAGAGTAGACAGATAGATGGCTATGGTTGAGGGATCTACGGATACTATTGAGGCTAATCGCGATATGATGATGAGATGGCGAGGAATTGTGAAGTTAAGAAAGCACAAACTGCTGCCAAAAATGGATAACCAAAGTAGACTCTTCCATCTAGAAAGTTGCACGCGCGATCTTGAATTCATTTTAGTGATAGAGTGATAGAGTGTAAGATGACAATCTATATCTTACATATTCACTTTTTATGGACTGAATAGCATTTGGTAGTGAGTTAATGTCTTTCTAGTTTCCATATACTTCACTTTCTAACTTTTACTAGTCTCCCCAGGCTGCTCTTCTGGCCTTCCAAAGATTTCGTCTTTAATCATTCCCCCTTAGCCTCTTCAAAATATATCGTCTGCCTACCACGAATACGACTTGTTAGAAGCTAAATATGTAAAGATTATCTCCAAGAACTTTCTTCACATAGCGAATATTCTCGACATTAAAAAGGTCATCGTCTGCGGTGGTCACTGGGCAAACAGGTTAGAGTTTGAATAGGTTGAGGTCCAACGACGTCGTTAGCCTAGTGTACGGGGTTGACATCATTAAGAGCAGAGCCATATAAGGTATCTTATCTTCATAAGCCGTTCGGTTAAACAAGAAAAATGTAAGGCCAATTCGTGGCCCTCGTCTTATGGTAAAGTAAAGTAAACATGGAGAATTGAGGGTTTGGCCACTGTTCGTGATGTGGCCCAGAAGTTATGCTCCTTCCCAAATAGAAAATATTTCAACTTTTGTAACGCACAAAATACTTTCAAAAATGCAGAACGTTGATTCTTTTTGGATGACCGAGGAAGGTGCCTACACGTGTTTGTCGAAATTTATGGTGTTCCACTCAGCCATCTATTATTAATTTGTATATCTATGACACGCCCAAGTTTTCTTCTGTTTCAACCAAACCACCTCCAAAAACTCGCCAATTCATCTTGCTCTCGAGATCATCTGGTCGTTATATCGTTTGGTCGTTCAGGTATACGCTGAAATACTTGTTTTTGCCTTTTTCTTTCGTTAAATGCCTACTGCTTCCCCCCGATATTATCCAAGATCCTCAAGCCGTCGTCTCTTGTCTTCCTGTCTGTCGATACGATCGATCCCCCTAAATCACGAAGAAGGATATCAAGATGGATTCACCCGTACAGCTGATGACGGCCCGAGAAGAGACTTCAAAGCACATTCTAACCGAGTGGCTAGTATTATCCTTCACTACCTATCTTAACCAACAACTAACTTGATTCAGGTGTGCCGTATCTGGTCATTGTACAGATATTCTCATTGGTCAGAAACACGGGACCTTGACGCTTCGAGCGCACTGTAGTATGCTTATCAGTGCAAGTCCTGAATTTTCCAAGGTTACAGAGACGGCACGGTGCCAGAGACATCCAGTGTACTTGGAGTCAAGGACTGAAGATGGCATCCGAGTGGTTGTCCAGTGGTTATATACTGGAAGCATCCACGGGTATATCATGCGCAAGTATACATCCCAATCACACAGAAAGCTATTATCTTCAAACTGACACTTTGTTACAGCCAGAGATCCCTCAGTGCCTTCTCTTATCGACGCCTACATCCTCTCCCACACTCTCTGCCTCTTCGCTCTTAGATTCCAAGTACTTGCAACTCTAAAAGCTCATATGGCGAAACCAAAATTCATCAATGCCCTGCCGTTGGTCCTCCCGCCCTCCCCAGCTTCCGTCACCCCGGAGATCCGCCGGTTATTTGCTAAACATTTGACCCTGCGGGCTGTAAAAGAGCCTAATGATAACACGTTGGGCTACTTGGCGACAAGAGACCCGGATATGTTAAGGCAGGTAGTGGCAGAGATGTTTGCTATGCTATTGGACGCCCAATTGCAGACGGCGGAGAGAATTTGGATTGTGGAAAGAGATGAGAATGTTTTGTGTTTGATGCCTGAAACATTGAGAGATAAGGTTATGGAGGAAAGAGAGAGGCTTTGGGCGAAGCTATACGAAAGTGGGAAAGCGAGAGGTGAATATGTCCTCATTAAACGGTATCCGGAGTCGTCGGTACTTCCAGACTGGGATCTCCATTGAGGTTTCAGAGATTATGGTTTTGACATAGTTTTCGTCCAATTTGAGTTTTTCAAGTAAATTAATGTTATACCGCGTTGTCTCGTGGATCATCAAGTAAGGTTTAGGTGAGATTCTTCTAGGTGGTAAATGGCTGTTGAGAAGATTATGTTATAACCCTGCATAAGGGCTATTATTTACATTTGCGATTTCCTAATTTGGATGTTGTACAATATGACGTGGGGATGTTGTAATGTTTATTTTGGTATGGTAGTTAGAATAACTTAACCTGAACTGAGATTTACTTGCCTCATACTTTAAATAAAAGCCATCCAACTATATAACTTGGTTCACTGTGACCTTAATCGAACGAGATCCAGTTCTTTGTCTCACTTATTAACACCACGTTTGTATTGTGCTTGCCATACATAATACAACAATGCTCGCTAGTATAGGTACAAGAAGTGAGCCATCAACTCGCATCCCGATTAAGGCTATGGTCTCGGCGCCATGTTATACGCCACACGTCAACCTTCTACTCCTTCTCCGCAACGGCGTGTCCCTTGAGGTCAACGAGGAACTCTTGGCTGGATTGTCTCCTACTCTCCGGTTGGAGATTCTCCGGAGTAACCGGAGGGATGCTGCGGGACACAGAGTTGTCAAGATGGAGTTTGGAGAGCTAGCCTTGAAATTAGTGTTTAAATGGGTAGTGGATAATACCTGGGAGCTTGGTGAAGTTAATAGAGGTATGTTTAAGTAAATCATATAAACGTCATGAATAATTTAATGAATAATAAGTGTTTACTAACTACGTTAACAGATGACTCTCTATACGGCTCCCCGCTCCCAGAAGCCCTACGGTTCGCAGCAAACTTTGGGCTAACGGCGCTACAACATCACCTCTCGGATCTTTTGAAGTCTTGGGCATCTCCAGCATCACCAGGATTTCTTCTTGCGATCCGGCAAGTATCGTCCAGCCTGAATCCAGACCCATATTTACGTCGCTACCTTGGACAACTTATTGCGGGGTGTTGGCCTGACTTGTCGTCCTCGCATCCCAAAATAATTAAGCGTATTGAGTCTAATGGACTCTTGATGTATGAAGTCCTTAAACGCTGGAAAATCGAGATCTGCAGGCAACACGATATACAGAACGTTATTGACCGAGCCTATCAATGGAGTGACAGGCTACGCAGACTGGAGATTGAGGATGAGATGGTGTGGCAGTTGGTTCATGAAGGGACTTGGGTTGATGAGAAAGGGTGGGTAGTGGAACCAAAGGATGAGGAATGGGAAGAAAGTATCGGGATTAAATCAGTGCTTGAAAGGAGGGTGAGAGAGATTGGGGAGAAGTACAATAAGTATAATGAGTTTTAGCAGGCACTCACTGATATAAGGGGAAGCCTCCACTTCAAAACTGATAGAATGGTTGTTAGATAGAATCGACAAAACCTAATCAAATTGTCTTAAGCTCAAATCACGTTTGTTTAGAGTTTTATAATTCTGTGAGTTTCACTTAATTCCAACACACATATGACGTCTCTACAATGCTATTTCTTGTGCTACTAAATTTTCTATCTTCCCCTGACTATCAACAGGTGCTATATCGTCCGTATCAATGACATCACAGGTGGTGAATATTGATCCTACAAAATATAAGTAGTTATTATAATTAGGTATATGCTGGTTTCCGTTTAGGATATTGCTATCTCCTTGCCGAATGATATACTGAATGTCGGTGCCGTCACCACGTGATCGCCCTAATCAGAGTTTGTATTGAAGATATCAATAAAGACAGGTGCAGACTACTATTAATCACATCTAAAGTGGGCTAAAACTGACTAATCCCTCTGCTGCTTCATTTGGAACAACCAGAACACTGGACAGCCTTTGGTAGTACACCGAAAAATGTTCCTTTGACGGGTGAGATTGTCGTCAAATTTAGCCGAACAAGCGGTATAAGGTTTGGAATATTGCTTCTCATGACCTCTGAGCCCGCCCAGAGTATGAAAACATCAGGTGCAGCTGAACAGGCAGTTATCGTGATGGAGCTTTGTGTCCTTGTCTTTGGGTCATTTTTCATATAGAGAGACTATCATCTTTGCTTGAGACTCTGGTGAAGTCTTGGTATTTCTGATCCTTTTTTTGTTGGGCTAGTTTTGGCTGTCCAATTTGAAGCGCAAGCTGGCCTAGTTTATTAACAGACAGACTTTGAATCTGTCTTCAAACATATATTCTTCTCCTAGGGACATGATGTTATTGATAACATTCGGGTGAGCACGGGCCATATCCTTTAATTGGCAAATTGTTCTAGGGTCAGGAGTTGAGCACGATTATTTATACGCACTCATGCCTTGAATCTCCACCTCTTACTACGGACGACATATAAAATAAATATACCTAGTAGTATCAGAGGGAAATGACAACATATCCAACTTCTTCCTTTCTTTCTCTGAGGGCACATGTGCCAATGTCCATCAAATAACTTCGATGCCGCGCAAGTTCGGAGGGCTTGGTTCCGAGTATTCCGTTACACAAATTATGAAGTAGGGACAAGGCACCGTATTAATATGCTATTATATATATTACTGATAGATAGAGTGTGGACAAGTGGGAAATATGTCAGTGTGTGGTTCTAAATAGAAAATGTGTGGCTGTGAATAGAAAAGCATTTTAATATCAGGGGGTGAGGGATGGATACTTGAAAGTTTGTTCTCCTTTGGCCTTATTGATGGTGGTATTCAATCTCACTATAGAAGTGCAACTTTGAGATAGTGATCATGAATAATTCAAAGTGGCAGATGTGGTTTAATCGGGTCATAAAACCGTTCGATACTGACTTGCTCATTTGTTACATAAATCTTACCATGCACATCGTCTACAAATTTCTGACCCTGACCCTGCCTGTACATAATGTCCGAAAATCCATCAATAGGCTCTCCGACTATGACTGCAACCTTGTTGCGAATCTGCGTGCCGAAAGCAAACCCCCACAAGATCATGAACCGCTCCTCTCGGCCCGATAATTTTCAAGGAACTCATATATTCCGCTCAGCTTGGGATTTATCATTCCTCCAATATTGCGGGACCGTTATTAACCGTGACGACCCGGCTGCAGCCGTTTAGGGCTATAGTATAGCGCCCTTGAGACAACAAATATACGTTATTTCCAGAATAGGCACCCCACAGTTGAAATTATATGTTGGTTGTAGGGTAGCATTGGAAGGAACCAGGGTAATTGCGTGTGGATCGGCCTGGGTAAATCGAGGCGGCAGAACATGATCATACGAATGACGGAGTCATAGTTTGACGGAAACGGAAGGGTTGAATCGGGCCGGGACGGGAAAGAACGGGCGTAAGTATATTGACGGATGACTTGATAACTTGATGACTTGGTACCTGATGGAAACTATATAAATATTGCACCTTTCCACATTATTATCTATCATTTTAGAAACTTTCCTCACTAAGACCATCTACCAACATCTGCTTAACGCAACCATTTACAGTAACATTTAACCGAAAATTCCGCCCCGTCTAATGAAAGAACTACTAACCGCGTCGTCTCCTAGAGAAACGTATGCCATGATCTAAATCACACACCAACCATCCGGGCCGATGTGCCCTGGGCTCGTCCCCCTCCCACTTATACTCATTTGACTTCCAAATCAAAATGACCCTCAGGTACAGTATGATAAGCCATACGCATGAGCCGGTGCTTACATCCAATGTCTCAAGGTTTCCGGAGGCTTGGGTGTTTGCTGAGAATATACGGCGAAACTACTTGATTCTAGATAATACTAGCGAAAAGGATCATGCGGCTTCATCATCCACCCATTTACACCTATCATAACATCATGCTAACAACCGGAATAGTTCACCAAATCCCCTTCTATAAACGAAAGGAATCAATCGCAACAATGGCCCCTACCGCTATTTCCCCTGCCTTCCGCTCCACTGAGCCCGTCTCCACCAAGGTCCACTCCAAGGTCGTAACTACCTCAACCTCCCCGGATCTCTCGGCCGAGCTCTTAGCTCTTCACAACAAGTGGGAAAACTTCACGTTTGCCCCCATCCGTGAATCGCAGGTCTCGCGCGCCATGACCCGCCGCTACTTTACTGACCTTCACGACCATGCTGAGACCGATATCGTTATTATCGGTGCTGGCTCGTGTGGTTTGTCGGCCGCTTACGTCCTGGCGAAGTCGAGACCTGACCTTCAGATCACCATTGTCGAGGCCGGTGTTGCACCTGGTGGTGGCGCGTGGCTCGGCGGTCAGCTTTTTTCCGCCATGGTTATGCGGAAGCCGGCTGATATCTTCCTGAGAGAACTCGGTGTCCCCTACGAGGATGAAGGGGACTTTGTCGTTGTTAAGCACGCTGCACTGTTTACCTCGACGGTTCTGAGCAAGGTTCTCGCTTGCCCTAACGTCAAGCTTTTCAATGCTACTGCTGTTGAGGATTTGATTACCCGCCCTGGAGAGAACGGCGATGGCGTCCGTGTTGCCGGTGTCGTTACCAACTGGACTCTTGTTTCCCTTCACCACGACGACCAGTCCTGCATGGATCCCAACACCATCAACGCTCCCATTATCATCTCAACTACTGGTCACGATGGTCCCATGGGCGCCTTCTCCGTCAAGCGCCTTGTCTCTATGCAGCGCATTGAGAAGCTTGGCGGCATGCGCGGCCTCGATATGCAGCTTGCCGAAGATGCCATTGTTAAGGGCACTCGTGAGGTTGTCCCAGGTCTGATTGTTGGTGGCATGGAGTTGTCAGAGGTTGATGGCGCTAACCGAATGGGCCCCACTTTTGGCGCCATGGCTTTGAGTGGTGTGAAGGCCGCCGAGGAGGCTATGAGAGTTTGGGATGAGCGCAAGAAGCAGAACGATAACGATTGTCGCTTTTAAGAAACTTGCAATTGCCTCTGGCATCTAAGATATAATTTCAGAAATGAATTTCGTCGAGCAGCTGGACTTGAATATGGCGGAGAATGAATAAATACACTCGTTTGACTCTACTTCGCTCTAATAGCTTCCTAATGTGACACTGATTGAACATTATGCAAAGGGTGAGTGATGAATGAATAACCACAAACTTAGTCATCCTCGGAAGTATCTATCTATATAACTGAAAGGTTCATGGATATTTTTGCTCTCCTTGTAGACCCTGGAGGATGTAAATAGATAGCCTCGTTGTACACTCTAGAGCTCACAATGATTCTTTACCATCGCCATCATCAGCATCGAATCTAGCGAAGACGCTCGCCATACGTTACTAAATCTCCATCAACTAATGTTACACACATATAAACACAAATGTAAACATCAATCAGTCCTCTGTTAATTCCCATGTCACTGACAGCTGAGACATCCCACGACCCTGGACAAACACTAGAACGCCAACGTTTCCATATAGATAGCATTCCCTATTATATATCTATTAGTAAATTACCATTTTATAGACATCTGCTTTTTGCCCTCATCAATCATCATTATCCTCTAGACCAAGCGTCTCTATCTTGCCGGAGGCCTGCTGTATAATTTGGCTCTCCGTATCAACATGATTTGTATTGAATTTGTTTCTTCAGGCCGATTGATGGCTAGATGGTTCTTTGGTAGCTTGCTGGCGCGGCAGGAACGATTATGCAGTGTCAGGTACCTCCCGGACGGTAAGGCGCAGGTGGGGCAGGACTCTCTTTCGCTTCTTTTGATATGCTATACATTTTTGTACACTTTGTCACTTACGTTCATTTTCACCTTTTTATCTTCTTTTATTTATGTTCTAGGAATAGAAGACCACAAGGAGAAGATGGCAGTTGGCGCGGGATGGTAAGTCAAACCCTTCATTTACGATCATCATCGGATTGCTTTCATGTATTTGCATTTGACATTGTGTATCATTGGTGGATAAGCTGGAGTCTATATTCTTGCTACATCAATGCCAACCGCCTTCATTTCTCTTCAGTATGTTCCTCCTCATATATTCTTGCTTAACACTGACCTCTATCTAGGCTCTTGGACCGGCCTGAGTTTAGCGATGCTGCTCTAGAAGCAGAAAATGGCGTTGTACTGAGGGTACATAAGTGCATAGTATGCCCTCAGTCTTCTTTCATTCAACGGGCCCTAGAACCCCGTCTTATGGTGAGTTACAATTAGTCTTGATGCACTCAAAGCTCTAGTATCAATTCCAACGCAATTATTATTAATGGATACTAATTGATTTCTTCTTCTCTTCAGCACTCGCCGCGTCCCGTTAAGTCCTATCTGGGCGAACAGATACTCCGGCGGCTTGTGTGGTGGATGTACTGCGGTGTAATCCATTGTCCAAAAACAGGCCTAGCAAATGACTCTTTTTATCGGCCTAATTATTTTCCAGCAGCTTATGGGCCCGTAACGGCTGCTATTCGAACACCAGCAAAAGACTACATGGCTTCTTACGCGTCATTTGACCTGCAGCTCTACCTGGAAGTCTATGTTGCAGCAGACTTCTTTATGATCGCCGATCTGAAAGGGTTTATCTATGGATGTATTAGGAATTGGCTGCGGAGTCGCTATTTCTTATCGAGTGTGTTTGAGTCCGCCCTCAAATCGCTCTGGGCCCACCCAGCGGGGTTCAATCTACTGGTAGCTCTTATGGAGTCATCAGTGCCGCTTCACGGGGCCAACGGGCGACTATCATCAAACTTCTTTCGCCTGTTACGCAACCAGAAGCCTCAACTGTGGCGTGGAGTCCGAGACCTCCAGCAGATGATCTGTAGGGCTAAAAAACAAGTCAGTCGGAAGCTCGAATGCCAGCGGCCGCATTTCCACCTGGCGCGTGTCGAGCGGGTCATTCATCCTCTCCACTTGGAAGAGTCTGATGTCCTAGCTCACACCGGAAACCCATGGGTCTGCTGGTCGTGCGGCTGCAAGACGTGGTTCGCGGCAAAAAGGCCAGAGATGGTGCATATTGATCTTCGGGTTCTTCCCCGGTACCCACTTGCAGTGCCGATGTTACAAGGCGGCCTAAGGGGGGTGGAGCCGGAAGTTCGGGATGGGGATATTTGTGATGCAGAGGAAGACCCTTGGGGAGATTCGTGGTGATTATTGATCCTTGAACTATTGTGTAACATTGCAACGTTTTGTCTGAATCGATCTTTGTAGTGTGTTTGGATTTCTAAGTCTTGTAATTATATTCTAATATGGTTTACGGCGATATATAAAAACACCTCTATTCATAACATATAAGTTCAATACCATATATTTACAGTTTATAGATTGAATTTTGATTAAATATCTGAATTAAATATCTAGAGTTAAATGAATGGATAAACACAAGCTAGGGTTAACAGACCCAATATTAACGCCGCTATTAAAAGGGCAAATACTTTAACTCTGTTGGGATGTTTTATTGAAGTTACAAGGGGGAAGAGCACGACGTGAAATTGGTAGGGTGCGGAAGAAAGCGCTGGCTTTAGGTTTTTGCAAGATGGTAAATTTAAAAATGCATTTTATATAGTAAATTGTAGGTAAAACAAAAAATATCAAGGATAATAGGGCCAAGATGAAATGGCTGACTACATAGTCCTCTAACAACAGCCTCGCTACTTGGCCAAAAAAAACGGCCTTTGCGTCATTAAGGCCTAGCAAGGAGCCACGGATAGACAAAATGACACAACTTAGCAAGACAGGGCTCAATCTATCATACTCAAGACTACCATCAAAATCACCACAGTTTCCCAAATGGCGGATGATGATGCGCCAGTTAATTCCATTTTTCCCCCACAACAGTATATTTTTTAGAAGAGGTTTTGGGTACCCACATAGACAACCCAGATTCACCATATGGCGACGATGCTATCCTGATGATATATTTCCGGAAATAGACCCGACGTTGAAGGAAAGTGGCCGATTTCCCCAAAGGAGGCTTAGCCGCTGAGGTTGCAGCGGGTGGTCGTTTGGGCTTAGAAGTGACAGATAGTGACTTAGGGAGTGGGTTGCATAATCACGATATAATGAAAATTGCTATACGGCCGAGGGAAGTCGATGACAGAGAAAAGAAATCAAAAGCAATTGTATGAATTTTCAAAAAAAAAAATCATATAGTGAAATTGGTGTTTACTACTGGATACTCAATGGTATTGCTAATTTCAAGCACACGCATGAAAGCAGTGTTTTAGCTTGAAGCGTTGTTCCTCTGGGGTTAACGATGCTGTAAAAGTAAAGGATATATTCATAACAACAACTCCACTACCTTTGACTAACAATTCAGCGTTGTTGGATGTCAAGAGGCCGACCAGAATATAAGCGAGCTTATGGGATGCGAAATAGGGATGCCAATCGGCTAGACCTTGTTATATACAAACAGGGATTCCATTATAACTTCCCGAGAATTACCAGGTTATATATCTCAATGAAGCTTAGAGTATTCCGATGCAATCCTGGTCGCCAACTTTGAAGACGACCAGTGTGATAACCACGGCCTATGATCAGCCAGCGGGAACAGACCGGCATTTAAAGAGCTTGTTGACAAGTTCTTTTTGTAATATGCCTGGTGGGATTTCAAGGAATCCAAAAAGCTTCCTTGTACTAAAAGCCAAAAGTCTAGAGACTTCAACGGTGCTAGAACTCATGCAAACTATGATGTCTACTGTTTCGTGCACTTCTTTGTCTCCCATAGACACCTTCTCCAAGCACCCCAAACCTAATGGGGTAATTAAAAATGATGTTATGCGGGAGGAGCGTCGATTAGCGATTGCCAAGAAATTTAGTTGCTGTTAAAGATCATCTGTATAGTAAACCTGAATAAGAACTGTAACAAAAGGTTGGCATAAGCCGTAATGTCGCGAATAGCTTTATTTTTATTAGGCATATATGCTACCTCCTAAATTATATACATATAAAAGATAGCCATACACCTGCACCATTTATATCTACAAGGTACAAATACCAGTAACCTATATTGGATTTTCCGCCGGTTATGTGGCACAAAGCTCTTGTATCTGGGCTTGACGGCCTCTTTTTTGACAAGTATATTGAGGAGGATTATGATGCAGATAATACGAATATGATCTATGCTGTTTTTATGGTTACTATCTATTGGCGAATGAGATGTCTTGGCAATGCATAATTGTTATCGAGGGTGGGGTAGTTGCATTTGGTCAGACTCTCTGCCTCACTTGTGTTTTTAAGAACGTGATATGATAAATAGACCCGATACATCCAAGTTTTAGGTTCTTGAAATTTATCGCGTTCAGACTTTATTATACCAAAGAGTGAAAAGAATAGCAGCAGAATGCCGGCCTTATCAAGTGAGCCCATAATGGGGGGAATTAATGATGCCACACCAAGGTTCACGTTGTATGTTTCTCCTTATGAAAATTAATTCAATATTTTGACTAACGCTGATCAAATAGTTTACTAAATGACACCGAATATACCGACGCTACCTTGCTTACCACCTGTGGCCATGAGATCAAGGTTCACAAGAACATAGTTTGCCTACAGTCGCCTGTTCTAAAAATAATGATGAGCAAGCAATGGTTGGTGCGTATAGCGATACGCCATTATCTATCACATAGAGGCAAAGCTAACTCTCATCTATTAGCCAAATGGTGACAGGCCTATCAAGCTTGAAACATCGATGAAATATGCCTCATTGCTTGTACTATATCTGTACACAGGAGATATCATTTGGCCAAGTTCTGTTTCTACAAAGCCTTCATGGCTCTATTCTCACCCATGGGCTACTGATAATGACCCACCAACCGTCAAACCGTCAAACCATTTGGACGAAAAGGATGTCAACGATGACAGCGTGTTGCAGGACCCTGAAAACCAGGTAGACACGCTTGAGATGGTAGCCAGCACAAAATTAGGCATTGAATGGATCAAGTTCGATCTATTATCACTTCTTGATCTTTATCGAGTTGCAGACTATTACCAGGTCTCAAAGTTGAAAGCTTTATCCTATTACTATATGCGCCGGTCGTTGACACTGGATCAATATGACCAAGAAGATTTTGCTAGTGGACTCATGTCACTATATAACTGTCCTCTCGGTCCTGATGATCAGGTTATCGGGTTGTTTGAGGTTGTTCTGTGCAATTCTGTAAATGTAACCTGGATGACGAGTCCAGCTTTTAAAGTCTTGACCAGTCACAATGAATTGGCTGCTAAGCTGGTAGGTATGTTAGCCAAAAGGTTTACAATGCCCAGAGACGACCTTTATCAAGAGACCTGCTCGCATCAGAATGGCCATAAGCATCAAGCAATGCGTTCTGCGAGGTGCCTGTTTAAATCCTGTAATGGGGTGAAATGCAGTAATAGCAATCATAGAAGATGGACATGTGGCTGTGTGGGCAGTAGCGACCAGTGGGCCGGAAGGACGAACGTGCAAAACATATCACTGCCACTTGAAGACTATCGCGACGTGGAAGCAGTACCGGAAGAGGGCTGAAATGAGGCGATACTATATCAATATAATTTATAACTGTGTCGCATCTTGTCCATCAATTTTGTATAACTATACGGGTCTGTAACCTACAAAAGGATCATCTCTAAATCCCACCCCATGTCTCTCCCTTCGCTGTATTTCCATTCGTAGACCTTCTTTGATGCCTGGACTAATCTCCAAAGGGTACGCTTATACCGAAGATAGAAGCCTCACAGATTGGCTAGCAACCTTTCCTTGGGACATTCAACTAAATCGTAGTCCGTCGCCCAATACAACTCGATATGCAGAAAGGAGAGTCCAGTAGCCCCCAGAAGCTAGCGGGTCAGGCATCTGGCTGTGAGTTTGGGAATACTGATTGCATGGCCATGTAGATGTTGATGACCTATAATGAGTTAGTTACTTACGTTCCAGGCATTACCAATGACTATACACACCACTAGAGCAACGGAATAGAAACAAAGGCAATGGCCTCGGCCTTCGATGTTTTGCCATCCATGGGTTTGGAAAGTGTGAAATTCTGCAGCCTATTATATTTCGCTCTTTTACATATTGCCCAGTGATACGAGGACTCCAAACAGTCATGAAAACCAGACATCCAATCTCCAACTCATTGAACCACTACAAATTCCCAATGACCCCAGGCAATCGAGATTCTGGGATCAGGGATTATAACTGACATCGATCTTATGAACGTCACGGCATTAACACGTTGATTTAAAAGTACTAATGTATCGAGCTTTTGTTCTTGGCAATCGCAAGGAGTAATATGTTATCAGACTTTGTGGGCCTGAATTCTAAGCAGAGCAGGTGTACATATTACAATTAAAAGATGCAGCATATTCGTTGTCGTAGGTCCCCGAACAAGATAGCGGAATGACTCCCAACATGCATTGCTGGGCAAGACAATGCGGTAGTAGTCAACAATGAGATATAATTTGATAATCTAACCCATACTATTCTACACCCCCGTATTAAGGCTATTGTGTGGAATTTTGGGTTAAAAGATAATTAGTATCCAGTAGGACACGGCCGATAACGTTAAATTAGTTGACCCAGTCATTGTCGGAGTTTATGCCGTGGCCGGACTGGAAGTACAAGACTTTTTTTTTTTGCCTGTCAGAAGGATAGGATTCAGGGAATTTTTGGCGCCCTTTTCAAAATTAATTTTAACTCTTTCCTTTTTGTGGAGGTGGGCTTTACAGTGTACATAAAAGTAAGGAGTTTTACCGCGACGACAACTTCTATAGACAAGTGGATGGGATGGCTGTTGTCACCTTATATGCCATTGGTTAATATGTTGTGCTATTACAAGATAAATCATAAAAACTTGCTAGAAACCCCCGTCAAACAAGACGATGTTCAATACCCGATATTCGCCTTAGACAACCACACTGTATATGGGGATACCCACGCTACATACTATCTGCACACCGGCGTCACAGATAGCCCGATTCTTGATTTCACTATGAGAGTTTTAAAGAGGAAAAAGATGTAACGAGGAAGAAGGTATAATGGATTCTTACCAGTAAAGTTTTCCGAGAATACAGTAATAGCCAAATGTGAGAGAAGGGGGATGGGACTGTATGAGCTTGTTTTACTGGCGTTGGCAGCATCTATGCAGTAGATTGCTTGTCACATGACGATATTGTTAATGAAGATAGATGACGTTGGCCTTTGCAGTGTGTCCTTGTCCAATGTGCACACGGTAGATTAAGCACCAGAAGCCTACACAGGAACAATAGAAATATATACATATATCCCCAGACCCACATTAACCATGAACATAAATGTTTGGAGATATTTATATTATTAAGTTTGTATTAGCTTTTATCACTTCTACTTGTATCCCATAAAAGAGTGGACATAGCTTGCACAGATTGAGTAAACTCCATGTTGTCACACAATTGTAACCTTTCTTTTATTAACTGCTCCTTTCTAAATATCCTTAATATTTGGACACCGGTGAATTCTTCTGCTTTTTGCGCATTGCCTTGCTTGTGCTTAGTGTGTTTGGCCGCAAGATACAGCCGCACCTGTACTTGATAGAACACGCCTCTCGCATAGTACACTGTGACGAGCAATATAACCCTCCAAATAATGGAGAATGTTGCACACAAACCTCAGTCCCACCGTGAGGGTGTCCACAATATTCACGGCAATCCGGAGCAATGTCTGAATTCACACTCTTCTGGAATTCAGCTGAACTCTGCAGAATACCAGCAGCCAGTGGATTGTATTCTTTCAAAACGGTCATTACATCGCTGTTAGCTACAACCTTTGCAGCAGCTGCAATAATTGCCGTTTCAATAAGCCGAAGAATACGGTCATCCGTGGCTAGGGGGTTCTCATAAAGGTCGATCATGAGTGGAACGAGAGAATCACAATGTCCATCATCCAAAACCAAATCCTTTAAATGAGTATAGACCACATTTTTCAAGGGTTCCATAAGGAAGTAGTCCGCCATCCGGTAAACTGCTAAAAGCTGCGAGGTATCCTTCTTGATGCCATTTGGCCTGAAAGCTTTAGAATCCTCTTGAGACGCTCCGATAGCCTCTTTCGATTGGAAAGGCACTGCTACCTGTGAAGCCGGTGATGAAGTGCTAAATATGCTAATATCTTCAACAACAATCTGCATGGAAGTCTCAGGCGCCAAACTTTGGACAAGTGACTCCTTGCCGGAAGATACTACCTGGGTGTCCTCATCGCTAACACTTGTCCTAGCCGGTTCACTGCTGTTATCCAGCACATTTTCCCATCCTAAGTCAAACCCCCATACATTCTCAATCTCCCCCGTATACAAAAAGAAGATCAGAACCTCCAATAAACTCCTATCCACTCCAGTCTTAGCCGGTCGCCCTTGTTTTGGCTATGAAAGTCAGCCTTAAAGCCCTGTACTAAATATATACACTATGTACATACCTGCCATCCTTCACTGAACATTCGCTCGAGCACACTTGACTGGGGACACACAACAACTTTATGGATTTTTATTTCGTGGCCATCCGACGCGCTGAGAATGCCATCGCTGTATTCACCGGATTTCAGAACGCTAAATGAGATATATCATGGATTAGGAGGTTGTTTTGTAGATTGCTGCCGAAACATTGGATGACAGAAGTACACACGGGAGAAGCCGGGAAGACGCGGCATTATTGCCACGGGTTTCAGCAATGGACATAATGAATAGGCAATATAGGTATTAAATGCAGCCGAGTGAATGAAATGAGATGGGAAAATGAAGTGGTAGGAGTAATCATGAGTGTCATTAATATGTAGGGCCTGTTCCCATTATATACAATTGCCATGCAGGGGATCTAGTAATGATACGTATTGTTGGGTTTTATCAGCAAGTATTTGTCCGCCAATATCGGATAGAATTCAACTAACAAATCACTTAGCTATGGCCGTTATACGAGAGGTAGATATGCTAGAAGCTTCTTGCTATCATGCTTTGGTAGCACAACTAACATCGTGTGACACTACAAAGATACAACAGCACAAAAAGTTCTCATTTAGAATTCTAGAAATTTATTATTAAAATTGAGACAGAAAAATCGTTGTCATGTTCACTTCAGTGGCTCAACTATATTCTAAATCCATATATCTTTAATTTAAAACTTCCAATCAAACAAGTATCATCATTATGTAATATATGCCTTTTCGTGTGCTATAAGATGGAAGATCTGTGCCTCGTATGTGTCCTGATCTAGTAATATAGGTATAATCTGCACTTATAGGCCAAGATCATGATGTTTGTTGTTCTGACCAAGACCATATTAATACTCTACTAGGAAACAACGGATAGCTCATGTGTTAGAAAAATAAAATAAAAGGGCCGCTAACCTGAGTTTAATATTCATAGCTACGGTAAGTAGGCAATCGAATCCCTCTTTTCCAAGTTCGGCTATAGTGCCACAAATGCAAAAGCGATATTTAAGGATGTTAATACCATAAGTCCTGTCGATTAGCTTCTAGTAACGGTTTACAAAAAATATCGTAAGGGACATCCGCATTGTTTCATAATCATTGCTTTGTAGCACAGGATTCTCAATGCCCAAGGTTATTAACTTGTTAATTTACTAGGAAAACAGTCACACAATATAGGCTAATCTCTCACGTAAATAACACTTTCTGTCATCTCTAGATCCGCTTTACCCTTGGTACTCCTGGCCTTCCTTTCCACGCTGATATAACCAGCTGAGCCTGAGCCACCACATACTTCAAATTTTCCCAACCCTCCGGCACAACCCGACACCCACACTTCATCCTTAGCTTTCCCACATGCTTTAGATGGCATTTGTCGCTACAGGGCTCCGATACATCCGCCATCCAAGCATGCTTCATACATACTAAGGTTGAATGATCCTCATTTGTCGAGCAAGACGTCTTGACTTTGGAAATCAGCCTGAAGAGTCTAGCATGACAGCCATGTATTATGTAGGCCATGGTAGGATGGTATTGAGCCATGATAGCAATGGCAGGGTCGTCAATAGGTAGCTTTTCTATATTGTTGAGAATAATAGTTTCGAAAATTCGGGGGATATTGTAGTCATTTGGAATGGGGTTTTCATAAATATGCTTGAGGGTAGTATTGAAGACAGCAGATGGGAACGTCCTAGGTATCTCTCTGCACAATAATTCATGGATAACCTTCTGAAGCCGCACTATTAGGTAATAATCGGCAACGCAATACAACGTAAACAGGAACAAAAAGTCCCTATGAATTGGATACTCCATGTTGCGGTTGGATGAGAAGAGAGACGTGATTGTCGATCTCGTGGCATCAGAGATATTGTCGGCAGCCTCTGTTGCTGACAGTGGGTTAATAGTCGAATTGTGCTCTGTGATATGGACTTCGCTGGGGTTGGTAAGTCTTCCATAGTACATAAATCCAACTACAGACAATAAAATATCTTTATCGACCTCCATCTTCAGAGGCCCAGGATTTTTCAAGCCCTAGACACTGTTAGGAGCTGTTCGCAGGAATCATCATTGACGATTCACCCCACCTTCCATTTATCACTAAATGCCTTTGTAAGCATCTGGCTGTAGGCACAAATGATAATTTTGTGTATTTTAATCGTGAACCCACAAGTTGCTTGTAGTTCCCCATTGATATATTGAGCAGTAGGGAGTATTGAAGTAGCAATGGCTATTAGGCCCTCATCCTGACTGAGAGACGCCATCTTCTTTCTGGACCTTCGGCTATTAAAGAGTGGTTCACAGACAAGTGAATGACTTAACGATGGAGGGATTTATAAATCTAATTATGACAAGACGAACTTCTTTGTGTCATCAAATAGTACAAAGACTGCTTTATACTTTAAATTGCAGAGGGGATTTGTGTCTAATAATGTGCACCAGAACCTGTAGATTATCCCCATCAGACTAATTTCAAACCTTTTGCCATGTTCAGATCAACAATGATAATAAGTGGGACATGATCCTAACTCGAGTTTGACAGAAGATGATATGGTTGGCAACCAATACTGACAATGTACCCAAAGAAATTCTAGATAAAAATAAGCATATCCATAATCACGCCAAAAACTTGAACTCATCACGAAACGCAAGTATATTTACTATAAAATCCATCACAAACTTCATTAAAGGCCCCCCAAGTGAGCAGCCACACTTGTACTTAATCTTCAATCCCCAAACTGTCGCCATAGAAATGAAATCTTGCAATGTTTTGAGTAGCATATGTCCCCGGCTCTTTTGTAAATTTCTATACAACTATCCTGGTAGGTCAGTACGCGAGAGTTAATGAATGACTTGGACCAAATTAACGCCTATTTGAGATATCCTACGTGAGTGTCATGAATGTTGTAGATTCCCATTAATTATAATCTTTCTTTGTAGAACCTGGATAACTAGATCCCCATGGGGAATCTCGATGTTATTGTTGCAAAGGAGCGTCTGGAACAATGTAATGGCTCGGAGATCATATATTGCTTATTACAAGAATTCTTTGAAACCTGCACGGGTTGGGTACGACTAATAAATTCCGCAATGCAACCCTTACGATAGACATAGATGAACATCTTTAATGCATAGATTGGATAAAAGTATGTGATAGTCTGCATATTTGAAAGCTAAGCCTAGGAGGCTAAGGACGGAATTACCCTAGTCTCCGAGTAAAAAGATCTCAATCATTTCCTCTTTAGTTAATGCTTCCAATCGGTTGTGATAGACGCAATGCTACTCAAGCTTTTTCAATACAATTGAGTTATTAACCCTACGTTTGGTCATGTGATATTCTTAATGAACCTTTGCTTGACACATACATGCTTTATAATTCATCTATTTAGCCTGTGTTATTATCGTCTGTTGTAGAATATTCTTTCTACATGATTTCATATGGTAGTTTGGTAACTTTTTGCAGGATATTAACATTGACAACCATTATATCATAGCATTTAGGGCAATAAGCACAATGTAAAGGTTCTTAATAAAAAATACGCAACGTGACACTCAGTGTAGATATAGCATTGTATATAATCATCATGGTACCATGTTTTGTGTAAAATATGTGGACAATCTGTTGTCTTGCGAAACAAATATGTGTTCAATGTAACTAATGACAGGTTTGCGACCTTGAAAGATAGTTTTAATGAATCACAAGACGTAAGAAGAGCAGACTTTTGGAAACGAGGACTAGAGTTGATACTAGATGCAGCCGCGACATTGAGACATGAATGCGAGCGGTGGATATGAATCAAATAGTGGAGTTGAAGTTGACAAACCAACCATAGCAGTAAAACATAGCAATCAACTATGGCAATCCAAGCTGTCACCAGGTTGTGAATAGACTGTCTGGAGAGCATATGGTTACTTGTGTGTAGGTGCACTGCAATGCAACATTGCGTGGTCAGCCTCCCGCATGCAGACGAAACATTGCGTGGTCAGCCTCCCGCATGCAGATGCAACAGTGCGAACTAAAACTAAGCCACACCCGACGCCTTTGTGGCTGGACGGCAACAATCTCCTTGTGCCCTCTCAAGATATCTATAAAAGAATGGAACCATCTTAGCATCTTAGGGCAACCACATCAATGTTGAGAACTATTCATACTACCGCATACTTGCAAAAATCTAACAATATGACTGAAAACTGGTCTATCAAAGAGTAAGTTAACACTTTCCAACAATAACACTGTGACCAAATTTTAACATTTCAGGTCAGCCTTTTGTACAGTTCTTCCTATAGCGATGGTATTATAATGTCCGAATGTGGCTATGAATTCCATATTCATAAATGCATTGTTTGCCCACAGTCCAAGTTCTTGGCCACAGCGATGGGGCCTTACTGGAAGGTGTGTAATGCCCACATTTTCAAGATACCGAAGCACCATCTCATAATAGTTTAGAAAGATGGAAAGCCTGTTCATCTTGGAACCAACAAAGATGAAACTGCCATGGTCTTGTCCTGGCTATATACGAAGAAGATCAAGTCGGGTAATATTATCAGTATAGCTTCCGGATATGTAAAGATACTTACATGGCATTGGCTGCATCAATAGATCTCTACCTAAACCAGAATTGGGTCTGTCAAGATATCAGCTCGAGCGGAGTGATTAGGGGTCTGCAAAGAAAAAAAGGATTCTCACTCTCTGAGCTAGTTAGTCTGCTTGTACTTTCTGACTACGCCATAATCCCTAGTCTAACCCAAGAAGTCCTTCGCATCTTCACAGAAAACAAAGGCAGTATCAATTGTGATTCTAATACGTCAGCTAGAGTGGAGGAGAAAATTTACAGCAACAAGTCAGATGTTGCAGATGCCTGGAAGCTAGTGAAAAAACAGAACCTAGGCAGCCACATTGTCAAACACACAATATTGGATGGCGTATTGAAGTTTAATCCGGTACCAAGGGTTCCGGATTGTCTCCGGCCTATAACGAATACGGCGGCAGATGAGATTAACAATTTGGTTATATCGTTAGATGATATGGTTATATACCTAAATCTGAAGCAAAAGAGAGAAGACGCATTGCCACGGACATCGCCACAGTCATATTTCGGGATAACGCCACAAAGGTACTAGGTCGAAAATGCGGGGATATTTGTTATGTACAGCATATATTGGTACTACTAATAGAGAAACCAGGAATTATTACTTTAGTCACCGCTGAACGATTCATCTTATGATACCATGTAGGAGATACATTAGCTACTTGTAGTCGTATATTGATGTATTTGAATGTATACGCTATGAACAAACAATATTTGTACGAAACCAACATTTGGCTAAAACAAATTGTATGACGGATACCTGACTAACAGCGGGGTACCAATACTCCAGCACGTGTAGAGTATATAATAGTATGTAATTTCTGGAACCTCAACATGTTACATTGTGGAACCACTGGCTGTCCACGTATGCTTATTAACTTCATCATGAGTAACATCGTAGTATTGATACCAAGGAGATTAAGAGTATCTATTGAGTCGTGAGCTGTCCTCTATGAGCCTAGTATTGGTATATTCTTAACGATATCCTACTGGCAGTTTGCTATACCAGAATATATACACCAATATCTAACTGTAATTAATTGATAACCAGGTATCTTGTTGTGTTAGAAGCATCGTGTGTTTACAGAGAAAGATATTGGAAAAGGATGAGGTGAAAATTGGAAAGTAGGTACAGCCGTATATTAGCACCGCAAATCGTGAATTTGATTGATGTAACCGATGTACAAGAGTAACCATGGGCATTAATGGGTAGTTGAAACTATAAATATTTTTTCATCATGCGCCTACCTACATTCAAGATACTGCAATATATTTTTATCTATATGTTCACGTGAATAATATGAAAATATTGTGGGCAATAGTCTTTGAGCCCCATGTTACACGGTAGTACTGAATTACGGGAAGGTGCATATCACACAAATCCCATACTGACCAGGTAGAATATGTGTATGTTATGTAGCGGCTTTAGTGGCAGGGTGCTCGATTAGTAATAATATATTTGTCTACAATTAAAAATGATGACATCCATCCCTGGATCGCAACCGCAAGCCCAGTTTCCCTCCCTTATTCATTTATCAGTCAAGAAGCGCTGCTATCAATCAACTAGCCTCATCATGTCTGTTACGGAAGAGTAAGCCATCGAAAAAGCTCGAACGCGATTTAGTTGTTATATTGCCTTCCACAACAGTTTGCTAACTAGAATTCCTTTCCTTTTAGTATTTCTGTGTCTCTTGTGAGCAATCAGCATTACATGTACTCATGCGTCAAAGAGCTCGTGTCGTCGAAGTCCGCGCTACGCAAAAATAACATTTTTGTCGCAAAGAAAGTCTTATGTGAAAAGTCAAGTGTACTCAACAATGAACTAGCAATAATTGATAAAGTAAGTTTAATTGACTCATCGTCTTGATACTACGTGGTCTAATAATGAGATAAGGCGAATGCACAGGGTGAAGAGACGCCATACAGTGTTTACTTGCCATTCAATGAGAAGACTGTCGCAATGCTAGCTAGCTATCTTAGAACAGGTAGCCCAAAGTCAGGTATGTTGCCATGTATTCATAAGTCTTGTAGCTATCGTGCTATACGGTGGGTTTGTGATTCCCTTTTCTAACAGGATTACCTTACCTAAAGACCATTATCTAGCGTTGATCAAGACCGATCCATACAGCTTAGATTGGGCTAAAGACGGTTTTCTTCCCGGTTGGTTTGAAGACAATACGTATTCCTACACTGAGCTAGCTCATTTGTTGAGTATCGCCAGCTTCCTTGACATTCCGTCGCTCACTGATAAAGTCATTTCTCTACTAGCAAATCCCGATTGTGTTTGGCTGAATGCAGTAGACGATGTAGCGCGGGCCTACGAGCAGGTCAGAACATTGAATATTCCTTCGGATGACAAGGTCTGGGATGCTATTAGGAAGGCGATGCTGGAATGTAATATGATTCCGCACTACATGGATATGAGCAAGGTTCCTGTTCTGGAAGAGGGGCGTTATGCATCTTTAGAGGAGATGGTCAACGGAATTATGGTTACGGGATGGTCTCACAAGATTTTCAAGCATGATGTGAGAGTCATGCGGGGAGCCCTTAGCGGTCGGTCGGTTTAAATATCTAAAATTGTGAATCGTATTCTTTAGTAGCAAATATAGTGTCATAAGTGATAATATGACGTACATGATTTCTGTTCATTCTTTTAAAAAAAAAATGAAATAGTAGTAGAAGTTTCATCGTCCTTTTTCTGTGGTTCTTTTGTATTTTGTGGCCCATAGTTACAGCTTGAGAAAGTGACACAATCGGAAGCCACTTATAACTTGTATGCAATGTTAAACAACCAAATATAAGGCTCCCACTTCTCAAAAACACCCAGCTACAAAATCTTGCATCCTTTTTTTTTCTTTTCACCCACCACTATCTCAACATGCATCAAGACACAATACCTTTCATGAATGATGACTCTAGCGAAACTTTTGAACAGCTAGATCGCTTTGATGCGGCTAGGACTTTATGGCCAACTGGGTAATCTTACAAAGTGTGCTAAGAATGCGGATGAGAGTTATTACTAATATTAGACAATAGTCGAAACATCTACGACATAACGTCAAATTATGCTTATCTGCTGTCGAATAGCCAACGCGCATTCAAGGTCGATATGGGAGTTTTCGCAAAGCACTCTTCCTATCTAAAAATGGAATTTCAGGATAGCCTGCCAGACGTGAGCTCACCAGATATGGCTGTACTGTTCTGGGTATATGCTAACCAACAAGGATACACAGCGCCCTCGAGTAGATATGAAAGCCCCACCGTGCGCTGTAGCCATGTTCATCTCTTTTATCTGTACTGGAAGTCTGAAGTCTCGTAAGTAATGCTCATACCCAGTATATCTGCCCACTACCCGCTGTTTCTAAAGCCATTCCAACTCCCATGGTCTGACGTCAATTTTATCAACTCCCAGCCCATTACCTCTGGGGTAGTTGGGGTCGCAGGATTTCCGCCCGCGACCGCTTTTATGTGCCAGCTCATTTCAGAGAGAGCCGCATTTCGTTTACGGAATTTGCCGATCTGTGGAACCTGGCCTGCTTTGCCGACGTGCCACTTCTGAAGCGAAAGCTAGAATCAGTCATTTCATTCTGGCCTAGCCATTTTACCACCGTTGACGACATGGCGAATGCCGTCTCCATCTTGACATCGGGCGGAAACACACTCAGCCCGATTGCTCAAGCAGCCTTGGAAGATTCCATGCGATGCCACAGTATGCTTCCCAACTACGATGATATGACAGGGATCCCCGTTCTCAGTCGGGGCCGCTGGAACAGGTGGGAGTGTTACAGGAATGTCTGCATGAGGGGTCTCCGAGTGGAGGGGAAGGTGGGGTCTGAAGAACGCACCTTGAGATGGTACTTGAGCCGAGAGTTTGACAAGGAGGTCTACAAGGAGTCTTTTGGGGATGACATGGAGATGGCTGCGGGGAACTTTATGGACATGAGGTTTCAACTTTGATTAACAGTGCCATGGGATTAGAGATCCCGGTGTTGAGATTGCGCTCGTAAATGTAGTTTCGAAATAGATTTAATTGAAATGTACCAGTTAATTAGTGTTAGGTATGATATTTAGACCGCTATCCACCAAAGAGAGACCCAACTTGATATTTCGTAATGTGTTGATGCAATTCCACTCACTTCAAAAAAGCCCTCTATCCTCAGCTCTTCGTTGAATTGGTAAGCCCTAACCCTTGTACTGATACTGAGTTTGCGATTCCTTTCAAACATGTTATTATTTCCAAATTTCATAAGAAACCTTTTCATTGGACCAACTGTTATTAATAGGTATGTCTGTAGACCCCATTTTATCGACATGTATTATTACCAACTTCCAAAAATAGTTAAATCACGATAAAGGAGATAGCCTTTTTCTTTATGAGGTAGCAAATTGTCATGCTAATGTCTTCTTGGCAGCCGATTGTTGTTACCTTAGGAGGTTAAACCGTATACTATAATTCTCATTCTGGCGGTCTACCAGTCTACCACTCGGCGATTGCTTTTTACCACTTGCTAAGTGACTAAACCCCCATGTATAAGAGTAATGTTATGTCATTTATCTTGTATGGTCAAGATAGATGCGGCTGACAAATAGTTTATGAATGTAGTAGATGTAGCCAGAGTTAGACTTTAGGCGTCCACCGTTATGTTACTGCGTGAATAAAATGCATTTATTTCCAGTTGATGGTTAATCTTATGTCTATCTTCTCAAATCTGAATATTTACTTCGTTTCTGTCTGTGTCGGAAACCACTGATAATATAGCGAAGGCAGTATCTCGCAATTGTGTTAAAGTATCATGGTGATGTTTTCTAGGCAAATGTAATGGAAATAATCTCACCGCCATTGACTATCTTTAAGTTAATCGTCCTAAGTCCAACCCGTAGTCTTGCCATCAAACCTTTTAACAACAGAATCATAAAATATCGCCTCTTTAGTCAAACAATAGGAGTAGCCTCTTCGGGGTGAAGTTCATGCTGGGGAAATGGAAATATCCTTTAGGTCAAAAGCTTTTTCCATATGAGTAAAACGATGTTTCATTGCATACTTTAATTATATGATAGACCATATCTATAAATGGACTCAGATACACTTGTTTTGCAAAATTTAGTATAAGTCCTCGTTCCAATAGCTTTCCAAAGCCCCACAAATCACCATAGTATCATCATCTTCACCATCCAACTCTTTCCTTATACTTCCCCAGTCCACACCCGCCCGATAATATTTCCTCATTGTATTAAATTCCGCCTTCACAGAACTGGCAAAACTAGAAAAGACCGAAC
This sequence comes from Catunica adiposa, assembly GCA_001640685.1. Lineage (NCBI taxonomy): Eukaryota > Fungi > Ascomycota > Sordariomycetes > Microascales > Ceratocystidaceae > Catunica > Catunica adiposa. The sequence continues at coordinate 49,709 of LXGU01000029.1, forward strand.
TATCAGAAAAGCCATTGCTGTAGGCGTATCCCCAGGCACGAATGATGTCAGCCATAGTTTCTGCGTTGATGTTTTTACTAAGCTGGCTCTTTATAACTTTGGTTAAGTGCTCGGCCTTGGCATAATCTGCCAAGACAAGTAATCGGGCAAGCGTCAAATGCGATAGGTTATTGACGGTTTTGGGAATCTCTTCATTAGTTGTCATTTGGTCCTTGTCCCAAAGCCTATCGCGATACTTGCCTAACATCCACCCAAAGCTTCGTTAATATTTTGAACATAATTCAGACTCTGTGGATGGAACTTACTGCACTGCAGCTGGCCTGTATACAAAAACGATAGAAATATGGCTAGATCATCCTTACATTCTCCAATTTGTACAGGACAACCTTGCTTCATATAGCGTTAGTAGCCAATTATCAACTGACATATGTATACTATGCTCTTCATCTGCCTTACCTTCCAGTTCCCACATAGGGCCATCTCCAGAAACTTTGATTTTGGGCACACAATGTCCCGGTGTATATTGAATACGTGACCATCCTCAGAGATGAGCTGAGCATCACTAGATTCCTCGTTGTAAAGTAGCCTATAGTATATTAGCTTTGAGATTAGGGCCAATAGCACATGGATAGGAAATAAAACAGACTCTTCAGGCGACATGGTTAGTATGGTGTTAAGACCGATCGAATGTATACATGATATGATTGTGGAAGATAGTTGAGAGGGCAAAATATACAAATAAGTATTTATCGCATGTGCTCGCTTTTAACCTAGCTCAGCGTCGTGGGTGCCAAAAATTCAGAGCTTATTGTGATTTATTGTGATACCACTTAGTCACGTGTATCACGTGATACACGTGCTGAAATGCTCATGAGGATGGGTAAAGTATGTATAAGTTGAGGGTGTGACAAAGAATGTCCTGACATTAATTAATTATCAGTAGTTAGCTATTTTTGGTATATGGCTCTCCCACAATTAGCCGTCAGCCGACAGCTGCCAGGCCGCTCATAGGTTATAAAGTGTTTAATTGCCAGAACTTATTTTATTATTCGTCATTGTGTATCAAGAATATAGACATAGTCAATGCATCATGGTAACGTCAATGTAGCCATTGCCACCGAAGTATATTGCAGTTTTTGTTAATAATAATGTTAAGGAAAATAAATTAAACTCTTTTGATAACCGTCTTGACTATGACGGTTTATAGGCCATATTCTCGCAGACCAACATGCATCTCCACGACCCGGATGCAAAGCTTGATCATTGGCCTCATTAGTTATCATATGTCTTCAATTGTGTGGCATCATTGATTTTGAATCATGGCGAATATGTATCACCATGCTTCATCTACTAGTTCAATCTACTAGTTTGTATATGTGGCCTTGGCCCACTAAATGCATGATAACCTTCATTGAATACTTGGTTTTATTCTCCAATATTTCGTGCTTAATTCTCCCCTTTACGTGTCGTCACCAGAGTCCCGTGACCAATCCCACACTTCGACCCCGCACAATTTCCACATTCGCTACCCTCATCACACCGTACACAGTCTTTTTCTATGCACGTCATATCTTCCCCCGCAGCTACTTGTATACAGCACTTGCACTGGCAGTGTCGATACACCCATTGCTGCTTGTTTTCATCATACATTCCACGCATGTCCTCCCTCTCTTGTTCAAACGCCATCTTGGCATCTCGCAACACCAACCCCAATCTCGTTGCCAACTGCCATGAAAACTTGGGAATTTCCATCGCTAACCTTTGCAGAGCTTCGTTGCTAGAATACCGCGAGAACTTGCTGGCAATCGCATCAAGGATACCCCATACATTGACATCTAGATCTTCAGTAGCTTCATAGCAAACCCTCAAGGCATCCGCTACAATCGTCAAGTCGTCATCCATCGTTTCCTTCAGCAGACCCTCAACATTACTCCATAACGCTTCATACAAATCGCCCATTCCTAACCGTTTAGCCAAACACGCTGCCTCTACATAATAGACTTCTGGGGCTTTCTGCAACTCAACCTCCTTCCTTCCAAAGTCACCTGTTGCCCTAGAGACGATCATATCAACGTGGCTACGACCACGCGATTGATCGGATCTGTAGCGCTGATCAGGCACCTTGAAAAGGATGCGGTCAACGGATCGATTGCGGGAACGCGGAGATGGCTGCCTTGGTAAATCTGGTAGCATAGAACGAGAATTTGAGCGATGTTTACGGTGACTAGAGACTCGGAAGGTTATGGGATCGATGGGATGGTATAATAAGGCAGAAGAGCGATTGGCTGGTAAATCTTTGTTGTGTTAATAGGTTTATGGATTGTTACGGTTGGGGGTTCACAGAAATTCCAGCAACGTAACTTGAATACACTACTTACCGGGAATCCAGATGTTCTTTGGTAGAATACCATCCGAATAAATCCATGCCATGACAATGCCAATGGCCAAGCTCGAGGCGTCGATGCATACCCGTGGGACATCTTCTATCCCACTCTTGACAATATAAAGGCCAGTCAGTACCCCTCTTGTCCTAATACTACATGTAAACCTATGATTCCTTTCAAGTCCATACTTGTGACTTACTTCAGTCTCAGTCTTCTCAAACCTCTTCTCGAGTACCTCCGAAACCCTACCTACTACAAACCTGTGTCCTGGAAAAACCGCTCCTTCACTAGAGACAATCTCGACGTCTGCCCACACACCTTTACCCTTTCTGGCCTTGGCGACATACTTGCCATACGCCACAAGTCCTCGAAGCTGCGTGGGTGTCTCTAAGGTACCATGTAGTTGCGCTGCAGTGGTCGGAATTGATGCGAGAGGGGGTGGTGAGTGGGATTGGTGGCAACGGGACTTTCTCTTAGTGGGAGACTTTGAGTAAGAATTCGGGATGTCTGAGAGACCGAATTTCAGCTCAAACATTGGCATTTCTGTTATGGTAGTGATTAGGTGGTTAGTTAGTAAATAGGTGGGCGTCGTGATCGGTTTGGGAGTTCTGCAAGATATAAACATTAAATAAGGATGGTATCAATGCTTCATGAAGAACATTGTAATTGACATAAGATGGAACGTTGATATGCAACACCAATACAGTGTAAATATTAAGATTAAGAAATAGGCATTCATGTTTGCTATGAAACTGAATATAAATGGAGCCTGAGGTTTTAGCATTCTGCACAATCTTTGGATTTACTATTTTTATAAGTAAACATCATATTCAGAATGAATATAATACTCCCCCAGTATTCATGACAATACCAGTTCAAATCGACTCAGCAATTGTCCTCACTAAATTGAACCAAAAAGAAGAGAAGTACATACATTAAGAAATCAAATAACCTCCACGGTATACAGAGAAATCTCTAACCCCACATGAAGTCGTCCACATCCATATCATCCTCTATTTTCATCATTCCTTTCTGCCTCCACCCCTCCACAACATCCATTACCTCACCAGAAAACCCCGGTATGTCCCGCGTCATATCATCAAAGCCATGCGAATTTCTTACCATTCCCCATTCCAACGCACACACCTTCACAAATCCCATCCAAACACCATCATCCCTCACATTTCTGTCGAGTTTTGCTAAATGTTGGATTGCCGCGGTTATAGCTGACGGGTCATGGTGGACCCAAGCGTGCAAGAAACGCCGCAAGATCGCCAAAGATACGATTGTTAACGATGGGAATCTGGCCATTTGGGACAATGTGTGAAGTTCGACAGCAGATAATGGCGTGTATGTGCTGAGAAAGGCAGCTGCGGTAGACAAAGCGGCAATGGGCGTGCTTGCCGAGATGACGTCTAAGTAGCCGTTATACAGGAATGAGACGAATAGATGGATTGTTTCGCGGGTATATGGGAGTTTGAGGACAAGCGGGCGATTGTGAGACTAAAAAGGATAGGGGTTAGTTATTGTCGGCTGATAATCCCTAGGCACAGAAAAATAGCTCACAATGCCTTGACGAGACGGGGTGTCTTTGGGACCGATAATGTTTTGGGTCGCGTTGTCGATGACCTCTGCGTGTACCCAGAAGGCACTAATGTTGTCTTTTGCAACCATTAAAATCTCGGCAGTCTCCTCCGTCCATGAGGATCTACACATAGTTAGTTCACAAACCTCTAACCACCCAAACCACCATGATAACCATCGCCACCTACCTTGTAACCCCTTCTGTACACCACCCCCGCTCCATAGTCTCCAATGGACACCCACGTTCCCAGACCTCCTGGCTAACCTTCTTGACTTTGAATATCTTTACTGTCTTCCAAATAGTCTCCTCCGGATATGACTTTGATCCAGTCTTGAACACACGATATGACACTGTTCCTTTCTTCCCAACTTGCATCTCGTCGTCTGAAAAGCATATCGATAATCCAGACATGTTAGAATCACAAGCCGAGCTAGAGGAAGAGATGTTGCTACATTTTTCCAAGATAGCAGACTCTTTAGATGGTTCCGGCGTCCTGCTCTCTCCATCAATAATCTTCTGCCCATAGTCTTGGCTATTATCCTTAGTTTTGGTAACTTGCGCAGCTTTCCGCGCTCGATATTTGGCAACATCGTATTCCTCCTCATCTAAAGATGACTCCTTCACAAACTTTCTAACACCGATTTTCTCACCACTCGGCTTAAATCCCATCCTTGCCTTTCTCTCTTCACAAACTGACCCATCATCCTGCCATTTGTCGTATGTATCCGGAATAATGTCCTCCACATCCGAGAACCTGGCCGTCCGCGTTCTTTTAGGGGCCCCAGGAACTACTAGGGAGTCTGGGGAAACCGGAGGGGTCACAATGGTATATTGGGACTTGGGGTTTGACTTAAGTTGGCCTGTGGAGGTGGTTAGGCGGGTTAAGGGCGATGATAAATGAGATAGTTTATCTGGGGAGGCCGGTGGAGTAATAAAGGGGGTCTGCGGGGAGCCAGAGGAAGAATTTGGGAATAGCGGCTTCGTAGATACAGTCATGGATGGATGGCGGGAAGTAATGGCATTTACTATGAGTGAGCGGTAAATGTGTTCTGTAGATGAATCACTGGAAACAGGAATGTTACTTGAACTTGAGGATTCTGAGGTTGTATCATCAATCCACTTTTTGACTTTCTCTTCTGCATTTGACGTATCCATATCAAGGCGTCCATTTAAGCCGTCTTTGAACGAAGCTGACTCATGGGACAGTTGTGAGACGATATCGCTCAATGCATCAGGATGAAAAGGTAGACAATTACGGCACTGACACGTCTTCTCGTGAACCGCACCCCCGTCCTTACAACTGGACTCATCTCTCTCCTGATCTGAATCTGATGATGGATACCAATGATCATAATACTCACGGATCTTTTTCTTCTCTCCATCCTGAAATTCATTCTCTACTCCCACTTTCAACGCTGATCTCAGCGGTGTCTTCGAATCCTCACAGACTTTGTCGCCGGATTGCTGGTGATGAAGTTTAGATTTGACAGATGCAAGGGTATTCCTAATGGATGGGAAGCCACCTGGAATCGATGGGGTGCTAGACGTGCTAGATGAATGTCGAGGCATTGTGGTAGATGGAGTCAAACGATGCAATGAGATGAATATGTAGTTAGACAACAAAGTAACAAAGTTGATTAACAATCAGATGAATGGCCCAACACTATTTATCAAATAGAAACATTGGTGGTTAGATATAGAAGACCACCCCGTCTCTCCTTCGGGGATAAGCCCATCTTTATATGTGCATTTCGTCCTCAGCCAATCATTCTCAAACGGTTCAGTATTTTCCTCAAGATAGCCCTTATTCACGCAAAAGTCTCTAATAGTCCGTGTGCTTTCCTTAAACCGGGAGCAAGATTGGGGCTCTCAGCATGCTGCCTACATGTTCTTTCCATAGTTTGTCCAAGGAACACGCATACTTTCCTAGGAGTTTAAATGATTTAAACAATTAGTTAACGCATAATAGGGTAGATGTGACAGAATGACAAGTGTGACATATTTGGCTTTGTGGCTGGAAATCAATGGAAATGACAAGATAAAAGTAGGGAATAGAACGTTGAGATTTTGGCAAGTACGTCAATTATATATCGTCTTGTGATGCCTCACTATCCTTCTCAAGCATTCGCTCACACAACGCCTAAACCCTGTTTCCCTAGAACACTAACTCCTCAAGAACAATCTGCGCCATGCACAACTACCTTACTATTTCCATATTACTCACTCAACTCAGTATGCATGGCAGTCAAAAGCCAGGCATACCACCACCTAATACGTAGAATTTCACATTCACGCTCTATAAGACTATTTTTTTTTCCATAGAATTCCGTAACGTTCGGACCATCTGCATGCAAGCAAGAGGTCATGAGGTAAGAATGGAAGGAGCATACGTAATTTCCTATTTTGGCTAACACCATTCAACATGGCCCACTTTATCTTCATATGTACCATGCACATTTTATTCAGGTAATTATACATCTATGCATAGATACATCAAATTAGAGACAGTAAATGTAGATAAGCTAATATATTGATGATTCAAACTATCGTATTTCCCAATGATCCTACACTTGTTTTTTTGGTTGTTTTTTTCCATCCAGCCACTAATTAACCTCAAATCATATTCCCCTATGATGACTCCGGGGCTGTGTAAGGGTGCAGCCAGTCTTCTCCTGTCTTCCACAAACGCTCCCATTGCTATGAAGTGAGAAATTAATCGCTAGATTCAACAAGAGTATCCATAATTTTACTTGTAGCGATATTGGTAAAGTCAAGGGCGGTGTTGCAAGGAACATTCTTAATATCAACGGCGTTGCTATTGACTGTGGCGTCATTGTCAAAGACGTGCAACTACCAAATCTCCTCTTCATCCGCTTGAGCAGACATTGTCAGGCTGACAAGCTCAGTAAAGATCTTGTACTGGATATCGTCAGAATCAGTCGGGTCAATTTGTCCGTTATCAACTGCTGCGTCATAGATATTCTGGAAGCAACCACCGGGAGCCATGAAAAAAACGCCCCAAAATGTGCCTGTCTGGAATCCAGTGTCTGAGCTATTGGCCCACGCCGGTGTCTGAGCGGACCAAGACCCTTCTAGCTCGTTCGCCTCATTGACAAGTTCGGTAAAGGCTTTGTAGCGGATCTCTTCAGGCTCATCATCATTAATAATGCCGTCGCGGACTCCGTTGTCATAGATGGTTTTGTATCGGCCACCTGGATACATATAGTAGGCACCCCAAAACAACTTGAGTCCATCATTAACGCGCTGTTCCCAGTCATCCGACTGTGAACTGATATCCTCATCGGAGAACAAATCCAACTGTTGAGAGGGACGATGTGGAACAAGCTTTGGTGTGTTCATTGTACTTGAAGGTGGGCTAGTGGATGCCATGATGTCGTTGTCGTCAAGTTCTCTGGGCTCTTTATCTCTGAGGAGGGCCACGGTAAGGATGTTAGCGAAAACCCCGTATTGCTTTTCGAGAGGCTTAGTTATATCGATGCGTCCCTGTTTGACTGCGTCTCGGTAGATCTGGAAGTACCGGGTTCCCTCGGCCATATAAATTCCGTTCCAAAATTCGGTAGGGCGGCAGATCTTCATGATGAATGATTTGTAGACAATGAGTAATAAGTTGTAAGAAATAGTAGTCTTTAAATGACGTACAAAATCGGTTTGTTATATTGAGTATTGATTCAACGGTCTTATAACAAATCCAAAGATACTTTTATAGAAATCTAATGGATAGAATCAAACACCAATCTGGATTCAAATAGACAAGGGGTCCATTCACTTTATATATCTTGAAAATTTGCTTGTGAAGCTACCCGACCCGTATATCATATCTATCGATTCCGAGTGCTTGGATGCCTCTCGGAACCATAGTACCATCGCCACTAGCCTCACCGGAAAATGTTTCCCGTAAAGTGACCAAGGTTGTCTTGTAGGAAATACTAGCTCCAATACGTCCCGTGACCCAGGTCCCATAACCAAGGTGTGAGTATAGATAATGATCTATATTCCTGCTGTCCACAGAAACGTAACGAAGATACAGTTGTTGGTCGATGACGGAGATGTCAAGGCCGGATTGGGTATGACGTCCCCAGTAAAATGCCTCGGAACTATTCTCTTAGACTCACACTAGCCGAAGCAATCAAACGGCATCACAAAAGGAAGTTATCCAAAATTAACCAATCAAGTAATAACCTCACTATTGGCTTCTCTAAAGATCGAGAGTTGGGGCCCGCAAACTATAATAGCAGACATACATGTGCAAGCAACTAGTGGCGACTAAAGCTAATCTCAAACCGGTGTGTCCAACATTGACGCCGCCGTAAAAAGGAGTGTGCCCACGGTTCTCTCGGAGGCCGGAACTATAATCTAAACGGAGCAGCAAATCAAATGTCAGGAAATAGACATAAATGCCTATGGCGTCATGTGGTCATATTTTGGGCTTGTCCAGGTTTTGCTAATTTCTGCCGGTGACCATTCCTTTCCATCATCCCGCAAAATTACTAAATTATCGGTGTGGCAACAGACACTTATTTGATTATCCGCAAACATTTATCACCAATGCTTACTATCACAATGCGCTGATGGCGTCAGCTGATCCCCGAGACTAAGGTGTACTTTCATCACGATTGAGAGTAGAACGTAGAGAGTTGCGATGGCTGTTTACTCATGTTAACCCTACTGGTGGCCAGTAATGTATTAACTGTTACACACATACACAACACAAAGTACATGTCAAAAAATAGATAAAATGATTCAATAACACCCAAGAATTCATTGCATCGCAATAACATATATTTGAATAATCGGATATTAAGTCACAGTTGTCCTACGTTATTGAACATTGCAAAACTTCATTTTCTCTGGTTGATATAGTAATAGTAAAATTAAGTCATACGGTTACACAAGAACTGAAAAACAAGCAATTATCAATCCTCATTGCTTATTGCTTAGAGAGCTTCTGATACTGCTGAACATCTTAATATATGCAGCATGCTGGAACTTCATAACCTTTATATAAAACTTTAAATTCAAGTTCCACCATGATACTTCCAGACATATAATAGGTCTACATGTTACACAATAAAACAGCCAGAAAGACATTAAACTCAAAACAGGCATACGAAGCTCATATATTCAAACGCACCACACATCAAATTACTCGTCCCACATAACTTTCATACTCTGAGGGAAGGCTCCAATCCCGCTTCCCTCCTCATCCAAGTATACCCAGAACCCTCCAGGTCTCCCCACGCGCCTCAGTGTCCCCTGCATCCCCGGTACCCTCCTCACATTCTTCTTCGCCCAAAGGCTCCTAAACAACTCAGTAATTGCCGCCATGCTCGCCCGGCCACCCAAGCAAGCATGCGGACCCTTTCCGTAATGAATGTATGACTCAATCGGCCGGCGGGGATTTACCACGTTGGGCTCCGGGAAGTGAACGGGATCACGGGCGGCGCCGACAAACGAAACAAACACACGGGAGCCAGCAGGGACTCTGATGACACGGCCATCATCTTCAGTGACTGTCGTATTAACAGTGGCCTCTCTATACGCACCAAAGGTGCCCGCCAGACGGATACCTTCCATGGCGTAGCCCAGCAACAAGGCATCGACCTCCTCGGAAGGCATCGAATTGGCAAGTTGGTTGAGGATGGGAAGGTGTACTTGGCCTTCATCGGACAAGTAGAAGTCAACGGCTTGAGCAAACACTTGCGCCTGGTTAGGAACCATGGCGGCAGCGGTGGGCAGAACATGAGAATTGACAATGTCATCGTTTGAGAAACCCTCCTTGATAAGAGTCTTGTAGACATGCTTTCCATACACAGCCAATGGCGCTGTCTTGGGCACATCCTCAACATACTTTGGCGACATACCGAAACGCGAAAGTTTAGTGTTGAGCATCAAGGCTCCGGCAATCTTCTCGGTGGCAGCCTTGGCATAATGCTTCAACATGAATGACTTGGAAACATCCAGATCGAAGAAAATGCACGTGAAGATCACTGACAAGATCTTATAGAGCTCCATTTCCGAGAAGATACCCTTCGGGTTCTTTTCTGTCTTCAAGGGCAACGCGAACATTCTAGCAGCAAAATGCGTGTGCGCCGTGTTACCGAAATCCCGAATGATGTCGATACCAGTAGCCTTGCCGATTTTGAAGGTCTTGGTAGCCATCAACATCGAGCTCACTTGAGCATAGAAAGCCTTGATATCGTCTTCCCACCCGGCCCGGTACAGGATTTGGCCCATGCACTTCCGCTGGCTGGCATGGAACTCGGTGTCGCCAGACAACATAAACCGAGACCCACCGAGGCCCATGAGATAATCCAGACCTTCACCCCACGTAACACGGAACGTCTGCTTATCCTCAAGAATACTCGTCGCACCACCGTACGTGGTAATATTGATACGTGGCTCCTGATACGAAGGCTTCGAGAAGTCAAATTTGTCTGCGCGGTTCATACTCTTCAGAATCGTCCGGTTCTCCGAGGGGATAACCATGGGGTAGTGAGCGTACACCGAGTTGTACTTGAAATGGTTGGGGAAAGCCCGGAGGAACAGCTTGTAGAAGACGCAGCCATGGTTAATCTTGAGATCGTAGTCAACCTCTTTGTAACCCCAATTAGTGAGACCTTGAGGGTGGTAGTCCGTGGTGTAGAAACGATCGCCACGTACAAGACAAACTGCATCAGAAAGGACAACACGAGAAATTGTGTACGTGGGAGCAATACCAACACCAGGACACATAGGGTCCTTGTTCTCCTCGGCCACCAACCCCGTGTACAGCTCAACGTTGTCCGGGTGCAAGTACATGCTTTTGAGTGCCCCAGAAACCTCTTTATCTGAGTTGATATCCTCAAATGTCTCGTACGGCTTCAAACCGAAGTGCTTGCGGAACTCGTTCAGTCCTGCCAACTGCCAGTTGCGTCCTCTTAGGATACCCAGCATCTCAATCGGCCGCATAGCCTTGGGCACATTTTTAGCACCAAAGGAACCGGCAGGCTCCTCAATGGCCTCTGAAATGCACCGGACAAGATCATCATCGTCAAAAGTACCATCCGGATTACGCTTAAATCCACCGAACGTTCTCTCAGCGGGATCCTTGGGAATTGATGCCTCAAACTGACCAACGGCACACATCATTTCTCTGGGAGATGCAGTAGCGGCATTGTTTGCAAACAACTCACCGTAGAACTCATTGATCCACTTCTCATCCTTTTGAGAAATGCAAGAGTGCCATCTGTAACAAAGATTAAACTCGGCAGAGACTGTGTTACCCGTACCTCTCTCTGCGCCAGCGCGCGTCCCAACTTGAGGTCCCATCTCCTGTCTGGGGTCCAAAGTCCAGTCGGTGTCCACGCGGTTAAGGTTGATGATATTTCTCACATAATCAACCAGGGTAATATTAATGTATAACCCCGAGGTCACCAATCTGGCAGTCTGGAACAGATCCTCGTCATACTTCTTCCATGCAGCTTCCTTGGCGGCTCCCATAAGATTTTCCGCAGGCTTAGCAAAGCGGTTGTGCTCGTTAATAGCCGCAAGGTTGGTGGCAACGTGGTTGTGGAAACGGTTGAACATGACGAGAAGGACACAGACACCCGGGGGCATACCTTGGAGACGCTTATCGGCAAAGGCATCAGCCTTTAGCTTGCCATCCTGGAAAGTACGGATAGAGTCAAGCATCTCCTGGGTTGAGCCGTAAAGAGGGGACAGATCAAGATAGGAAGAAGTCTTATTGCGGGTTCCATCACGAGGATCACTCCAGAAAAGGTCTATGCAATAGTTAGCACTAATGTTCAATATCGCCACATAATGGCGTGATTTGCGATAACTTACCATGCGTAATAAGTGTAGCCCAATACCACAAGATAGACGAAACATTGTTAGGGTGTTTCTTGAACTCATCCCTAGCCATCACTGAGTCAAATATGGTTCCAGGATCCGGCAACGCGCCCAGGCCCATCTTACCCGGTCTCACAGACCGGGTGTATGCTTGACCAGCAGCACCAAGCGACGGCATCCGCGGATTATTATATGTGCCGTCAGGTGTCCGGTATTTGGTCAACGGGCTAATGTCAAGCAGGGGAGGGTGTTCCAGAGTGTGCCACAGTTCGGTAATGAAATCATTAGTGAGTTCTTCACGAAGCTTGGAGCCAGAGGGCATCTTAGCGACGATCTGAATGATGCGTTCCATCAAGTAGGTCTTGTCATCAATGATGCCATTGTTGAAAAGCTTGGCCTTGAATAATTCGACGAGGGTACCGTAGTCTGTTTTGTGGTAATGTTAGTGCAAGATCATATATTATCATTAATATTATTCTCAACTCACCCTTCTTGTTCAGCACCCCAAGTGATTTCATCATGCCCACATTTGCTGGCACAACCGGATACTGCCCATTTCCAAATTCTGTCGGTAGCGGTCTCTTGGAAGCCGCACGCAGACTCTTGATCTTAGCCAGCGCACCCTCGGCCTTCTTCTTTTTGTGGATAAGAACGGGGCCGGCAGGGTAGATATCCGGGCAGTCAGTGGTGTTCAGTTTGCCCTCGCGCTCACACTCAGGTGGCGTCCGACTTTGTAGGGAGTGCGACATTATGGAGAATAAGTTATTATGGTATAAGAAATATTAAAGAAATATAGAGACGCCAATAAAAGCGGAGATATGAGGGAATGAAGCGATAGCCAAACAACTCAATGTCGACGTCGATAACTAGAAATCCAGAGATGATACACACTGAGTAGGATATCCGGAGATATAAATACTTACCTTCTCAAGCCCAATACTAGCCCTATTTTCTGGTCCAGCCACCTCTTATATCAATCATCGGTCCTTTGCATTTGCTCCCTAACCGCCCTCTCTCCTCTTTATTACCCGGTGATGATCTTCTTTTACCACAATGCACTCAGCCTGTCATAAAACTCACATCTTGCTCATTTCCATGTCTCATTTTTCCCCTCTATCACCTGCCACCTAAAAACTCCATGTCTCTCCCTCCGTCTTAGTCCTTCCTTGTTCATCCTCATCCTCATTGCCACCTCCACCTGCACAGTAACAATCACCGTTGCAAACGTCCTGCTCCTTGCCCCACCAACATCACATTATCCAGCCCGCTATCTCTCCAAATCACAGTCTGTGACCCTCCATCCGAAAACAACCATCGCTATTCCACAAACGCCACCCAAATTCATGTATGCAAGTACAGGAAACTCCTCAGATCTTTCACATCTCCATAATCTAATGCACCCACAGTGATAGGCCAGTCAGTGGCCAATATCTTCAACCGGCCCCTCTAGCCTGTCGATTACCAGGCGAGGAATTGGCTTGTCTTAACCGATTAGGAAGTACGGGAGCAAAAGGGCTGGCTGAATGGACGATCGGAGAGAACAGAGGTCCAGGGTAATGAATCGCAGGATTAAGCGAAGAAATAGGGCAGCGGTTACAAGTTTTCCGATGATTGAGGTTAGGATGCTAGGTTCATGGCCTTTTGGATGGCCCTTCCATTCTGGCTTTGCCCAACAAGGTTAATGAATACGGTCTTGAAATAGTGAAGGGTGCCAATGACAAATTGGTGTGGCCACCTGTAGTGTGATGCATTATTATGTGGTACTGACTGCGAATTTGAATGTCATACATGTGATGTGCCCATGCGCATTGTCGGAACACTCACATTATCCTCTGTCTTACTAACATAAGTTGGATGTTCACCGTCTCACCTCCAAATCTCCGAGGGGATTCCCCAATTAGATATGCCGTCGTAATTCCACCAGCATCCCCAAAACGAAAAATCCTATCATTCTCACTAAATGCCACCATCCGTCCGACGCCATTGTCTCAGGGTTACCCACGAACCTAGATGCTGGTATTAAACTGCAAATCACTTCAAGACCCCCATTCATCTACACATCCCTTCAATAAATCGCCACCAAAGGCCTTTTGTATTAGACACTTAGCCTCCTAAGACAACTCAAGTGCCCCCAGCTCGTTTACCAGGATGTTCATTCAGCTCTATTGTGTCTGCACACTAGGCTGTCGATCCTATGCAGAACCCCGGCTGTCAATGCTTGTCGAGATGGCCAGGCTGGGCTGAGGTTGGGATGGCGGTTGGCTTATTGCAACATAAGGGATGATTATGAATAAGTAGATGGATATATTGGGACTGTATCTGGCTGCGTGATCGGGTATGGTGTTGTGGTAGGATCTTGGTGGAGGGTTACTATGATGTTATTGGACACCTCGGAATGAAACGCTGCGTAATAGTAGTAATGGTACTTGTCCGATACCACATAGATTAAGATGTAAGTAATTTGTCGCCCAGAATTATATATTTTGAACTCGCCCCCAACTTTGAGATTCAAATACTATTGGTACATAAAAGCATATCAAGCCACATGCAAAGCACTGATTGATGCCAGCTATCCTGTAAAACTTTCCCTTCTCCTTTCAAAGCCCACTCTGTTCGGATTCACGCAGGTTCCTTCCTCATGTAAGCATGCGGCCACAGCAACCCCACCATCACCAATTCAAAAGAGCCCGCTATCAGCCTGCTATCAGCCTACCATCTACTATGGTGCCACACCTTCAAGGGGCTAGCCCTCTTTCGTACCTTCCACCTCGATTAGCTACATCTCACCTAATCCACACATTCCTTTGCCATACGTAGATGGACAATTATTACTAAAGTTCTAGTTCTCTCCGTCAAACCCTACTAAGCCGCCCTCCACCACAAATCACTGTATCCCAATCCTCCAGCCACATTGAATCAACTACATTAGTGTTATACTAGTTACTATGTTCACTACTCTGCCATTTAAAAAAAAAAAAAAATAACCCGAGACTGTCCCGCATAAATAGCTAAGCATTGTCATACCGTCAATTTTTATTTGTAGAATACCCTGTGTATTTTCATAACTCTGGGCGCCTGCTTTTGCTACCTGTCAACTCGGTTAAATTGATGAACCCTCATTGGCTACAATACTACACCTTGTAAGTTATGGTGATCTTCAAGGGATCAAGCCACATGCATTCCATCTGCACTTCAAGATAATGGCGTTGACCAACGGGGTTGGGAGGCTGAAATGGAGCATATGATTTATAATTATATTATAAGAGCCCCTATATCAAGTACCAAAGCGGCGATGTTGAATATTCGGGGAAACAGGCGTATATATTTTGCCGTTCATGGTTATAAGTTACTATGAGACTCATGTATAGCGTTGAACTTGTGTAGTTCAACCAATAATTCACATAGTAATATAATACAAGAATTCGTAAAAGACCTTGAATTCATATATATCAGAACGAGCACAAAGCTACCAGACATTCCAACAATAATTCCATCCCAAACTCCAAGCCCGCTGGCTAAATAATTGTAGAATCCCAAACACCTTCAAATAAAATCACAAGCGCCTGTAAACCTAAAGCAATCGAAAAAGCAAAAGAGACGAAAACCGCCCAAAGAGAAGACGACCCGCCCTCACTTCCTCCTCCGCCGAAAAAAGCCCACCACTCGGCTCTTTCCCACAGCCAAGAACCAAGAGCCCTTGCGCCGGTCGCACTCTACCGGCTCCTCGGGTTGTGGATTCTTCAGTGATATCTGCGCCCTCGCCGATGTCATCTCTACCGGAGCACTGAACTCCCTGACTCCTGATTTCCAACCCAAGAAAACGGACCCAAATACGGCCTCGTCCGAGACCTCCGGCTTTACACAAGGCTCAGCCACAGATGAAGCTCTGTTGCTCCTGGTCATCTTCAACCAAGTCCCCGATGTCTTAAAAAGAGAAAGCCGGGGAGACTGGTGGTTTGAAATAACAGCGGGATCTTCCGCTATTAAGGGAAGCTTCACTTTGCTTTCAACCCGTGACCTCCAATGGGCAACCTTCTCCTCGCGCACCTTGTGGACCCGCTCCTGGATCTTGGTCCCCCAGTTGGTGGCGCGCCTTGCCCATGACTTCTGGGGCGGAGTCACGTCAAAGGCGGAAACTCCGCTCTTCACAGTGGGGAGAGGAGTGAAAGGCTGGCCGCGCTCCATGGCCGGAACATCCAGTGCCGGAATGGCAATGGAGAGTTTCTTATGAAGCATCTCTGGCTTCCCAGGGAAGGGTTGATCCCGTTTAGGTAGGGGGCCAGAAGAGGAGGTAGCGGCCACGGAGGTCCCAGCAGACATGATTGTCGTTAGGGAGGCCCTCTGCGAGCAGGACATGATAAAGGAAGTCGCTATATGGGGCTCATAATCCCCAACGGAAGCACGACTCGAAACGCAAGTGCGTAAGCCCCGAGAACCAGCAGACCTCTTCAAGCGTTCTGAAGCTCTGCGCGCCACCTCACCACGAGCCTGGCGTTCTACTGCCGAACACATTCTACGCCTAGAGTTCGGCGCAGGCAGAGATGTCCCACTGGTGAAAGGATCCATAAAGGGACCACGAGAAGGGGCAAAGGAACGAGGCACCACAGTCAAAGATCCGGATGTCGAAAGTGGGCGCATACATAGGGCACCCACAGGATGAGTACACCTCCGAGTGATGTACTCTCTGTCCGATGTCTCTCTGTGGCCACAGGAAACCGACGCAGAACGATGAACAAGCGATCTGCTCGCCGCAAACGTCAGATATCCGGACTTCCTGGTCTTGCACACGGCCAGGGGCGGGAGGTCATCGACTCGACGACCACCAAGAGCAAAGGCCGTACTAGTAGCCGCACAGCAGGAAGGAGAAAGGGGCAGGGCAGAGGGGGAATAGCCAAGAGTACACGAGTCCCTGCGGTTAGACTGGCTGATGAAAGTTTTAGCTGGGCTAGGACACACGGCAGGCCCCTGGAAAGCATATGCCTTTCGTCTGCCCTGGACTTTTGACCGGCTCTTAACGACCAAATAAGCGCTTCCATTACTGGAAGTCTTGCAGCTACCAGTTTCAGCTTGGGTGGTTGTTTCAATATCCCTCAACTGGAACACGGGGACCGTAGCGGAGCGAACGGAGTTCAAACCCATTACACGGAGACTAACCATGTACTCGGGTTCGGGGACCGCAATATGAGCAGGCCCCACGCTCTGATAAGGACCCTGAATTTGGGCAGACACAGGACTGAGGATAGAAGCCTCCTCATTGGAAGCAGTTCCAGCAGGAATGGAAGGAAAACGATTGGATTCCGCAGAGTCCGCAGCCTGTGATGGAGGCTGGACACGGAAATCACTTGCAGCCCGATACTTCGAGGACGTCTCCTTGGCATTTCTAATGCAGTCACCGACAAAGACATTATCCAACGCGACCCCCGGGGCCTCGCACACCATGGGAATAGGTAAAGAATGATGCCTCGAATGAACACTAGATATCGCAGCCATAGAGCTAGCGCGAAGTGTGATTTTCTGCAACCTTTCGGTAGCTTTGGGAATCGGGTCGTTTGAAGGGCAAACGGAGGGCGTGGCGGGAGTAGTCCAATCGGTGCTGAACACCGAGTGGGTCGGTCGCCGGACGAAATGGCGAGGGGCGAGGGGAGTAGACTCCTGTGTCTTAAAAACTAACGGCGTGGTGGACGCGACGGGCTCAATATCATGTTGACGAGTGATGGAGCCGCCATAATCAGAGCCTTCCGCCTTTGGCGATAGCGGCTGATTCTCTGAAGCCTGCATGGCACCGATGCTATTCGTTCGTGGCCGAAGGGGATATTGGTAGTTAAATCAGCTATGAATGATTGCCATTAATGATGCTGATCAAACTTGTACTGAAATGGCTGCTTGTACTCACTTCACTAGCGCCAAAGAGGGTAAATTATGGTTGTGGATTGGTCAACTGTCGAATGGGATGGGAAACAAGAAAATAATATGTAAAACATCATGGAAAGCGTGCAGCTATTTGAACCTTTTTGCAATCAGCAAAAAAGTACCCTGATTTGTGGGACTTTTTGCAGACGTCGATTACATTTTGTACGTAGTTTCTTACTTCAGAGGGTAATTTCACCTTTTGGCTGCAATTTTTGTGTGGTGGTTGCCTAATGGTGATGTTGGTGTCTGGAAGGTGCCATCCGAAATAGGAAATTTTTGATATGGTAGGGGACAACTTATAATGTAAACAGAAAGAGTGAGGATAGTTCCTGAGTAGATACTAAAATTTGCGCTGAAAAGAGGTCAAAAATACAACTATCGATGCAAAACTAGACTTCCTGCATTTTCTTTTAATGGCTCTGATGAAATACATTTTGGCTTGTTAACCATCTTCACACGCTTTCATCTTGACAACAGCTGGTCTCTAAATCCCAGTAATTGTTACACACGACAAAAATAGGATGCAATTCTAGTAGGGTTATTCATATTGATTTCAGGTATTGTATTTGATCGAGTGGCGTTTTTACGTGGCTGTTATCGAATTGACACCACCTTTGATTTTCTAAATAGATTGCGGCCCTTGTTCTTTAGGTCCACTAATTTGCATATGGTAATTTTGAGCTGTGGCCTTGAATTAAATTCGTTGTATGAATGGTGCTTTGCAGTTACAGTGATTAGAGAAGTCACGACTCTCTTTTGAGAAAATGGCCTTGCGATATATAGTTGCCACACTTGAGAGTCAAGTTTCCATCTTGTCAGACAATCATACATGTATGTGTTGCCCACTTGCTACCAGTATCATAGAAGTTTCTTTAATATTTACTCATAATCTGAAATTTGTTTCTATTTGCCTTGCTTCTAGTTGTCATAAAAAGGTTGGCCCGCAGGGTAGGGTATGTCTTAAACTTCTGTCACGTTCCTGGCAACCCTGGACGTCCGTAGTTCTGCCAAATGAATGGATTCAATTTGCGAGTTTGATCCTCGTTGTCATCAGCGCTGTCCTGCGGGAGCTCCATCGCGTCTTTCTTATGAAACAAGAGAATGCTAGTATCTGTAATGTCTAGGCGTAGTATGTAAATCTGAGAGAACGGACAACGTCACCCTGTGGAGGCCGCCATTCAGGTATCTGTGTTTTGACGTGATGATGCCAGGGGGGCTTTCATTGGTTGTATTTCTGTATCGAAATGTATGCTACCTTGTAGTTACTGTGTCATCCTTCCAAGCTTTGGATTTGGTATGATAAAACAATTTATAGCGCGGAAAATTTCGCGACCTAAGTAAACAAATAGGTTTCGTCTTCAGCTAACCACGTCAATACCAAATATCCAATTTCTTGGCATGTAAATGTAGTTGTCGCGACCAACCATGCCCAACCTGAGAGACCGCTGGCCTCGAAACACCATACTAATATTCTTAAAATGAACATCCTGGGTTGAGGCACGTTACTCTCAACGCCCAAACCCGAGACATTGAAGCTCATCAAAATGTTGGAACGGCCCATATGTATTACTGGTGGGCGGAAGATGGTCCCTGGTTTTCGTGGCACTGACACGATTATTACGGGGACGTCCGTTCCTCCCCTGGTTTGCGAGTTCCTGTGTTGTCTCTTTCTTTCAGCAGGGTGTTGTCCTTTGCCCTGCATATGAAAGTGGTGCCCGCAGCTGTTTCTCGGCTTAGCGTATACTCTACTAGGATATCTCTGTTTAGATTGGAAGTCGATGGCGAAGCTCATTCCTTTTTAGTTGATGCTATTGAGTTACGTCAGTTATTCCCTCCCTTTCAAATTCTGATGACGCCAAACCGTGAGGCTGATACTTATTGTATTCCATTTCGTCTTGAATTTCGTCTGGCCAAGGGTGTTTATGCTTCAGGCATTATTTCTTCATTCATTACCTCGTGTCTTTCACATTGGCAAACTCAGTAGACTATCATGATAATCTAGGTGCTAATTACACCACCACATCCAAATTCACTCGTTTGTTTGACAACTCTCCTCCGACATATATACCACCACGCTGGACGTGTAATCACCGTCAGTATTCTGGACTCCAACCGTTCAAATATCGCGTCGCTTTATCGAGCTATCAATATTCAGCTGGCTGCACCTTCACTCCTACCGCTTGGCAATAGCCACTATACACTCACAGAACCCACTCATTTACTCCATCTGTTTCGCTTCGTCAGCTTGAATCCCATCAACTTGCAAAATCTATAATAATACGACAAAAGTATAATCCACTTGAACTGCCACTAGATATACACAGATATAGACAACCGCTTTATTTTTCTTCGCCGCAACCTATTATATATTTCGACATAATGACCTTGCGTTCGGCGCAACCACTTTGGCGTTCAGCGCAAACTGGCACGTCATTTCGGAGCCAAACTCTTGCTCAATGGCGCTTGCCCCGCATTTCGGCGCCGAGCCCAATTCTTAATAGTGGTCATCGCTATGCCCCCCGTTTGAACAATTTGACCCGGGGCCGTCAACCTAGAAGGATGCACTACAACACACAAGGTAAGAAGCCACATCTTGATGTAGTTTCAAATGTGACATGTGAATTTCCATATGGTGTCAGACGCAAAGTCCCGACTACGACGGAAGTATCCGGTAGTTGAAACGAGCGTCCCAGCTTTTTGGGTCGAGAGTAGTTCCTGCAGAATGGGGCGATCTTTTCGAAGCCGAAACGGATAGATCGGATCAGATAAGCGCTCTGGACTTGGTATTTTGTCCAGGGTTGAGAACCTGCAGCTTTCATGGTGAATTTAGGAAAAAACGGCTCTTTTTCTTGGATCTACGGTTAAGTCGGCATCTGACAGACCAATATGCGACACACACCCAGGATAAAATCAGTGGGAAGAAGAACACGAATTTCGAAAGAGCAGGCTTTAGGAACATGGGATCTTGGGGTTGCACTGAGATGATTTATGCAACCTTTGTGGGATTCATAAATGCCGTCGTCTTATGCCATGAATAATAATGCATTGAATATTGTCTGGTACTAACAATGATGATGATCTAGGTCCTCAACAAGAACCACCATTGGCGCAAAAGATGATGGAGTCGGCGGCTACAACTTTTGCATCGATCCTCATTCTCGGACTGGGTTTTGCTGCTGCTGGTTACGCCTACCATAAATTCTACAAGCGCCTTGTTCTTCGCAAGATCACCAATGCCTTTGAGCCAGGTGATCCTGTTCTCGATCTTGCCGCCATTGCTAAAGGAGTTCCACATGGCCTCGCTGGGAAAGTGCAGTGGGTAGAGCGTGATGAGCAGACCCGCCTGGACAATATCGTCTCCGGAGATGAGCGGGGCCACTATTATCTCTTGATTGGCGAGAAGGGGACGGGGAAGAGCAGTATGTTGTTAGAGTCGATGCGCAAGATCGATGGTGTTGGAGTGGCGATGCTGGAATCGCATGCAGATCTCGAGATTATGCGTATTCGTCTAGGAAAGGCGTTGGATTTCGAGTTTCACGAGGACTACATTGGTGGTTACTTCTCCGAGCGTGGGCCTCGTGATAGTACTGCACTTCTTGACATCGAGCGAGCTCTGAACAAACTTGAGAAGGTTGCCCTGGCTCACCGAGCTAAAGTTCATAAACCGTTGATCCTCATCATCAACCAGATGCACCTCATCCGCGATAATGATGATGGAAAGGACCTCATTGAACTGTTGCAACAACGTGCAGAGCAGTGGGCGGCTTCCAACCTCGTCACAATGATTTTCAACAGTGATGACTATTGGGTTTACGAGCGCCTCAAGTTGTTGGCGACGCGCATGGAGGTTCTTTCAATCACGGACCTTGACAAACAAAAGGCGATGAAGGCGCTGAATGCCTTCCGTATGAGACATATAGGACGGCCCATTGAGCCTACGATGCAGGAGGAGATTTACAATCGGATTGGTGGACGATTAGCATTCTTGAACCGTGTGGCAAAGAGTAGAGATATGCTTGCTGCGTGCGACCAAATCAAAGACACCGAGAAACGCTGGTTCCTTAACCAATGTTGGATCCTCGGCATGGAGATGGACGATGATGTCATGGACCAACAAAAGTGGGCTGCAGCTGCGATGACGCTGGCCCTCGCACTTGTCGACAAAGAAAAGGAATTGGCAGAAGAGGATGTCTACCATGCTGAGACCGGTTATTGTCTACCGTCATTCCCGTTCCATGAAGCTCAATACATCCAAACCCGCTGTGACTTTATCCGCCAGCTAGATCGTCTCAATCTCATGGCCATCGTTTCGACGACATCGGAGGTACGGGCATCCTCCGTCCCTATGCACTGGGCCTTCCGGGAAATATGCAGCGAGCCCGGGTTCCGCGAGCGCCTGGAGGCGACAATGCAGAGGATTTCGGATATCGAATCGCTTGGCCGTACGAGGGAGTTGGTGGCGAAGGACCTGGTATTGGGCGGCAAATATACAATTAAAAGTTTGCCAAAGAAGGAGGGAGTTGTTGTGGAGTTGGTCCAACCGCCGGAGGACAAAGAGGAGAAGGATGATTAGGTTGGGGGGTTCTGGGGAGCGGTTAGGGCAGCCGCGGCCGAGGAGGTAGGAAAACAGAGAAGGGGGTGAGGGTGCTTCGTCACGATATTATGTTGTATGTATGATGGATGGTCACGTGGGATGTCTGTTATCTGTATATGGTAGGTAGACAGGAGTGGTTTCCTTTTGGTGAATTTCTTTTTCTTTTGTTGTTATCGATATATATGCTCTTTCCTTTGTTGATAGACTGTGGGGATATCAGTTCCTATATAATGGAGACTGATGTCGTGGTGTTGCTTAGATGGTTATGTGTTTACTTAACTTTATTTCATTAATATCATATGACTGTCATAATGGGGCCATTACTCTCTTGGTAGACCCGTCTATCTTTTCGTCCATATCTATTATCTCCGTCCCGGAGTTGGTAGCACCACTTTTCCTCCTTCGCCGGGTCACCAAATACATGAAGGCGCCTAACATTCCAACTACAACAATTACCCCGATTGCAATTCCTGCTTTGGCCCCTTGGGATAAGCTATGTGATGATGATGGCTCAGATGTGTCTAGACTCCCAAGAATAAACACGGGAGATTTTCCTTCAGGGAAGACAAGAACGTAGCTTCCCGGGCCTATCGTGGATGGGACAGGCCAAGTGAAGTTACCATCTTTAAGTTCCACGGCACCAATTGCTATCATGGGTTAGTCATCAATTACATTACATCGTGAACTAACGCAATCTTTCTTACTTGATATTGCCTGTTCGTTAGTCCCTTCGTATTGAGTCACAAGTTTCAACTCAAGGAGTTCAACACCAGAAGATTGGGTGGACCAGACAACGGTATAATCGGCACCTATTGGGACGATCTCATCTTTGAGTGGAAGGCGGAATGTGAGGTTTGTGGAGGACTGGGTCGCCAATTGGGGCCAGGGCATGATTGATCAGGTACCGAGAGGTAAACTGTGGATATTCTATGTATCGCTATATTGTGTTTTGCCGAGTGGGTATCAGGAAGTTAACGATGGTCAATCAGGAAGTTTCGATTTTGAAGGGGGATTTTGATTGATTTAGGTGGTTTGTAGGAATAACGAGGAGGTGGATCGGGGGATTGATGGTTGGCTGGTTGGGAATTGAGCATAATTGAACTTTGGAGTGAATGCGCACGGTCGTGGGTGATTGGTTGAGGCTAGATTAGAGGTATTTTTAGGTGATGAGGAGTGCTTTATGAGAGATAAATACCGTGATATGGTGTGGGTCACAAGGTTGGAATGTGCAAAAATATCTTTAAGCGCGATATATTTGTTAAAATTATATATAGGTACAGCAAACAACGGTTCGTTTGCGCAAACTCCACAAAGAGGATCATCAAAGTTTGGGACGGGACAGGTACATGGCGAAATTTGCATCCATAACCCAGGACCCTAATGCTACATTCACGTTCACGTTCACGGCCATAAGCTACAACTTTTCAAGCTTCAGTTATCAAATGCAGTCTTTTCCAATTCCTAACAAAGCAAAAACCCCCAAAGTATACCCAAAAAGAAAACAATGAACCTAGAACTCCCTTCTACAATAATATACAACCTTGTCTTCTCTACTTCCTAAACGTCGCCGTCTTAGTTCCCTTGATCGGCGGCGCCTTTCTGGCACCCTTGATCGGCCGGTCAAGCGCTGCCTTTGCGTATGGGTTGTACGACTTCTTGTGCGCCGCAACTGTCTTATCCACGCTCCCGTACATAACCGACTTCGCTGTATCATAATCAAATGCATCTTCCTCCTCGGCATCAGCCTCCTCCCTATTAACTCCCAGCTCCTCGGCGTCCTCAGCGTCCTCGATATCGTCTTCGTCCATGGCTTCATCGCCGTCGCCACCCTTGAGCTTGCGGATCTTCTCCTTCTTGGCGGCCTTGCGAGCAGCTTTCTTGGCTCTTTTGCGCGCGATGACCTCTTGTCTCTTTGCTTCATCCTCCTCACTGGCCTCTTTGCTATCGTCACCACCGCTTTCCTCTACTCGAACAGCAGCCGTATCGACCTCGGGAGCCTTGCGCTTAATTCCGGCCTTCAGGGTGAATTCTTCGTCCTTGGGCTTCACCGGCGTGCTTTCCACTCTGATCATTTCGGCAGCCGCACGCTTACGGGCGAGCTCTTCTTCTTGTTGGGCAAGGAGGGCAGCTTCGCTTTGTTTTGAGAGCATGGTGAGCATTTCGGGGTGGCGGCGTTGCCAGGGAAGCTGCATGTACTCAGAGTCTCCAGATGCCGGGGTTGTCCACGACATCACCGAAGAATCCCAGGCAGTGCTAATGGGGATGCCACCAAACAATTGAGAAGAATTCAGCGCGGGGGCGTTAATATCATCGCCGACGCTGGAAGTGCTCTTGACGTCCGAATCTTCGGTGGGGAGCTGCGCCTTGATAGTGAATTTACGGTCCGTTGAGTTAATGAACTGCAACAATGATGGCCCATTTGCTCCCTCGTCTATCGCATTCTTTACCAGACCAAACAACTCATCCAGGGCCTCCCGCGCCAAGTTTGCATGACGTGGAATAAGTGCTTCAAGAGCTGCCCTCTCATCAGGGAGATCGCGAGCGATATCGTTGAGCACCTGGTTCGACAATACATACTGCGGACTCTCATCTTCAGAGCGAGCCTTGTGGTCACGCCATTGCCATAGCGCACGGTACGTGGCGAATTGAGGGCCAGCCATGGGGCGAACTTGGCGGAGAATCGGGGCGAGCCAGCCGCGGGTGCCGTCGCCCGTGGCCGGGTCGAATGTAAGTTGGTCGTAGCGAGTGAGTGCGCGCTCCTTGGATTTGCGGATGACTTCAGACATTAAGTTCATGTCAGCGCGGCTGGTATCGGAGTGCTTCACGAGCTCGTTGCGCACCATGTCATAGATGTACAATAAAAAGTGCGTATCGGATTGCGCATAAAACAGCATCTCGTTGGGGATTGGCCGTCTTCTCCAATCGGCAAGCTGGTACTTTTTGTCCGCATCAAAGTTGACAAACTTCTTCAGAAGGTACGCTAGACTGCGCTGTGGGTAACTGAGGACCTCACAGGCATAATACGTGTCAAAGTAGCCATTCAGGTATAGACCGAGGTCCCTCTGAAGCCACTGAACATCCATGTGGGCGCCATGGAGCACCTTGATGATCTTGGGATTCGTAAACACCTCATTCAACACCTCAAGTTTGTGCCGCCACGGCTGCAATGTATCAACAATCCAGTCTTGCGTGCGAGTGCTGATCTGCATTAAACAAGTGATACCAACGTATGTGCGGTAGTCGTGGTGTTCCAGATCAATGGCAATCTCATCTGCCTTCTTGAGCTCCTCTAACATCTCCAGTACCTCTTCGTACGTCCCAACCCAGGTTGCTTGAGTGTGTTCTAGCGGTTTGTACGGAATGGGTTCTGCTTGTTGGAAGCCCCGCTCTGGGAAAGCCGACTGAATAATCTCAGTCTCATAGGGGTGACGGTACTCCATGTGTCCATTATAATCGGCGAGGACAATTGACTCCTTAAATGGGATAATGGCGTTGGGCTTCTTAGTAAGGATAGGTTTCCACACGGACTGGTCGTGGACGTTGGTTTTCACTTCAAATTTCAGCTGCGGCTTGCGAACGTTGGCGTTGCGCAGGTTGGCTTGCAGTGGAGTAGACTTTTTGCTCTAAAAAATTGATATATAGAGTTAGTATCTAGTTGAGCCGTTTGATAGCTAGGCTTCTTTGATTGGGGTGTTAGCATACCTCGGCTACACTGGCATCACGGCGCTTGCTTAACCCAGTGCATTCATCAAGAGCAGAATCCACCTTCTCGAAAACACAATCGACAATATCAATAATTTTGCTCCAGTTCAGGTCCAGATCTTCGGTGTCATCAATATGCGGAGCCTGGGATCCGATGACCTTGGCTTCGGCTTTCAAGACCTTTTGCGACAAGTTGAGAATTCGGGAAACACTGTTTTCTAATCTAGTGGCAGTCGTAGGATTCGCCGTCTTCTGGAAATCGAGATCTTCGGCTGCAATGCGGTTAACCGTCTTGACCGTCGCAACGAGGGCATTTTGCACGCTGTCCCGTAGGGATTGGAAGTCTACAGGAGCTGCCATTATTGAAGTACAAAAGATTGTGGTAATCAGAACGCGTATAAAAAGGTTGGGTATTGAGAACAATGGATACAAAAAAAGGCAAAAGAAAAGAAGAACAGGAAAGAAGTGAAAGGATAGTATAAGGGGATAACAAGGCGCCGATGAAGCCGGCTGTTTTGATGGAAAAAAGGTCCAAAAGGTGGAACAACGGCGTTCACGATAGTTCAAGTTGCTTTGCTACAATAGCGGGTTGTGAGAATTTCCGAGAACGCAAGAGCGCCTTATCGATAACAGAAAGTTTAGCGCACGCAGAAGGAACTGTCGTAGACAATTAGTAGCAGGGTTGGAGAAGATATGCAAAACACCTGTTGACAGCTGGCAAGCATGCCATAGTTGAGCTAATCCTTGTTGGATGATGGTATCACCAATCTAGTTGAGGATATTAGCAGCAGGATTTGTAACTTGTGAGAACAAAATAACTGCGTCATCAAACCTTATAACTTAAAACTCCATACCAAGATGTCGGCTTCTCTCGCCCCTGAGTGTAATGAGATCAAGGAGTATGCGCCAGCTGCTGGAATGACATTTTTCAACCGCACGTACTTTCAGTGACTAACTTCTGTGATATAGGCGGTATGATACCTGCTTCTTGAAATGGTACAGCGAGAGTAAAGTGACCCTCAAACCACCGTAGATATAGTTGTCTAAAAGCTAACTCGTTTAGAATATCTCCGTGGAGATCGCGCCGAGAATCAAGAATGCTCCGTTCTGTTCAAAGACTACCGCAAGTGTCTTACTGTAAGCTGGCTTTTTTTTTGTCATTTGATATAACACTTCTAACGTTGGCGGGCATGGTGGTAGGCTGCTCTCAAGGCTCGTGGTATCGACAAGCTTCTGGAGGAAGCTCGTGAAGACAACAAAGATAACGACAATATGTATATGAAAAAGAAATGTAAGCCCTATATCTCATCCAATTATATCTACCATCTTTACTAACACGGACGGTCGTCAAGAGCTCTTTTTTCTTTTTTCACAACTCCTCTCGTTACTTAGTCTGCATGTACATTATGTTGTTATGATATCCACTCAGCTCGGTTTTTTATTCATTTACCTCATAGATATATCACCATCAAAATCTGGCACGATCAGTCCCTCCATATTCACCTTTCCATATTTGGTACATATACTCACAGAGACACATGGCTACTCACCACCAATGAAAAACTTTAATGATCATGAATGTGATCCTCCAGTTGTAATAGCTATCAATTGGTATTACTTCAACGACGACTGTTCTATATCTAGTGGTTGCATTTCTGTAATCAACCCGCTATCAATTTATGATGCCTGTGGTCCGCTCTTTTCTTGGTCCGTCATCCGATTCCTGAAGCTAGGCCTGTTCACCATATAGCACATGTGAACGGGGCCATTAGGCTAGCCGCAAGCCTAAACGAACTACAAAAGCTCGCTTCATGCCAGGAACCAATTCATCGATTTGTCTGTTCCAGCATTGAGCCAAGGCAGCCCTGCCCTGTTACTGGCACATACAATAGCACCCCACGAGTGCAGCACATCATTACTGCTCAAAGATTATCCCTGGCGCAAACGCCGCTGTCTATGTCTGTCCATTTCCCACGATACTTGCACACCTACCGTTCAACCAATCCCTCCCTTTGTTGGATCGATCCATTAATCTCTGATGACTATTGAAGCTACGGCCAGCTACCACTAACGCCTGCTATCACTCTGCACGTCGGCGTTCGACCTGCATTAAATGCTGCTCCGACTTTTTTTTGGTTGTATATTTGAGACTGTCATCTTGCAGTGGAATTGTATCTACTGCCTTTTTTTTTTTTTTTCGTTTTTGAATTGTGCTTTGAATTTTATCCTATTATTTATTTCTCATAGTGTATTTAAACAACTGAAGCTCGACTCATCTTGCATCTTTACCATTTTACTCTAAAGTTGGCATTTTGTTATTTCTGGCGAAAATTCAGGGTCCCCTCCATCGATAATCATCCCCATACCAACGTTCTTATACTACCACGACACCTCGCCGCTATAGCAGCCACATACTCCTCCCGGTCTCTCAACAACCAATGCACCATAATCATCCTGCAATAGTACATTTGCAACGACAACAAGCCTACCTTAATCCTCACTCGCGATCCTAGACTCTTTCTGAACGACAGACAAATTCTACGGCTAGTTTGACAAGTTGGTCTCACAAATATTGGCCCACCAATCTACCCGCGACTCTGTTTCATCTGACGCCATACGTCCAAACTCGATACCAGAACTAGCAGCATACATACCATCCACAGCAACTAAGCTTGCATTATTGCCGCCCCGCTTGCCAGCGAACGAGTGGAAGGCCTCCTGTCTACGCATCCCGCAATGCTGGCTGGTGCTGCCCTCCCGACCTGCAACTTCTAACCTAGCCTCCGATCCGACCCTATGCACGCATTCTCCGTCGTGACTCTCGGCATTTTTGTTGCTGGATATATTACTGCGCGCTGGGACCTGGTTACCCGGTTGTACGAGCTTGCAGTATTTGCCTGGGATCACGGTGTAATTGTTAGTACTTGATTATTATTTCTTTTCTTCTTTGGGGGAAAGGGACGGGAGCTATGTTTACCTGGGGTCATGGCTCCCGTCCCGAGCCCCGGCCAGTTTGCGCCGAGCTTGTAACTAACTTGTGATTGTGATCTTGTTTTTGGCATAGACTCGTGCAGCCAAAGGCTTTATTGGCCTTAGTTTTGTTTTTCTGGCTCTGTTCCTACCAGTGTCAGTCTTGGCATCTCGAGAATCAAGCGAAGTAAGCACCATATTTTCCAGAACTCTTTTGCGCCCAGGTTTGGAGTGATCGTAGCTAAGCTTTGTGACACTACGCATGCAACTGCATCTTGGAGGGCCAATTTTACTAACCATGCTTGCCATGGAATTAGCATCCACGGAACCCCGTATGTGGTGTGTCGGGCCGTGAGCAACTTCGACGCCGTGGCTCGCTGACCTTCTTTTGAGAAGGCTTGTTTGCATTTTTGTCTATTTCAACCCCCATTATAGGTTGTGGTCATGCCGGCCCTAGCCCGAGAAGGGTTGTTGCGCATCTTTTGGCCAGCAGATATACCACGAAATGAGGACACAGGTGTTATTGTAGGGTGGAGGAACTCAGATCGTGACGTGTTTGTAGTCGCAATCTTGTATGCTGCAGATGTGAGTATATGCTTCAGGGTATGTGTTTCCTCGGGAAGAACATGCTAACTCTGTCACAGGCCCGTAATGTAGAGCAGCATCTAAAGTCAAACAGCATCTTTCGAAATGCACCGCACCCTGTCAATCGCATCTTTGAACTTTGCGAGCGCCAGTCAATGAGAGTCCTCGGGCTCGCTAACCCAGATTCTTCTCAGACGGACATAGAACCAACGTGGATCATGGCTCACATGACGCCCAACAACCAAGTTCCTCGAGTACGGTGTTCATCAGTGGCCAGCATCCAAATTATCTTGTTCGACCGGCCAAAACCGCAAAAAATGCAGTACATTTCATTGAACCCCATAGCTCTAGCTATCGATCATAAACCGGCTGAAGATGGATCATCTGATCATGGTGTTGAGGACCCTGTCAGGAGACAGTTAAGGCCAAACAACAAAGAAAAGGTTAACAAAGATGTGGCAGTGGAAAAGCCAATGAGTAAAGACAAGCCATCTGAGGATGGCCCGGCTAATGATGCTAGTGAAGAGATACAGAAGGATAAGCAGTTGGCTTACAAAGAAAGGTTAGCTGCACGTCTAGACCAACACACCATAATGGTCAGAAGCCGGACACCAAAAGAAGAAGCCTTGCAGCGCATCGTCAAACAGATCAATTGTTCATGGGAGCTGGAGGATTTACTTCAAAAGCATAGCCCGCTAATGACTCGTCCACGGCGTGGATTGAGTATTTCAGAACGCATGGCCAACGGCGCTGCTACAGCGACACATGCAGCGGGTGAGTATGTGCAGATCTTCCTTTGCACGTATATCTGGCCGATAGTTGAACGTACCTTAGTGCTTCTCGCAATGGGACATAGGATCGCCGCCGAGATGTTACTCAAGCTACTCGAGTTCCGGGCGCGGCCAGGTTATGCGGCGCTCAAGGACCTTTCAGCCACAGCACAGCAGGTGGAGATTCGACTTCAGCAGTTCTGCTACTGGCCAATGCAAAATATGATGCTACGACAACGCAAACAGGACTGGGCCAGTGTGACAACTAACCACCCCGAGTATATTCGATTCTTCAACAGCCTGTGGCTGGTGGCCAACGACGTTATCATCGGCATTGCCATCGGCCACTACATTATTGAGCACTGCGATTGGGTGGCGACGCAGATCAGTCATTTGTTGGACACGTATACGGTACTCGCCCTGCAACGCAGTATATCGTGGCTGATGGGATGGCCAGCAGGCTTGAAATTGAATAATGAGTTGGCGGCATTTTTGGGAGACCTTTTTCTGTGGGTCATTGAGTATTGGGCAAGCTGTATCAATGTGCTGCATCCCGTGTTAAGGAACATTATTTGGTTTATTGGGATCTCGAGTTTCGCGGGAGCCAGCATGCCGATCGCCATGTTTTCGGATCTTCTGTCGGGGCTAACGATACATATCTACTCCTTCTATCTGGCATCAGCTCGCATCTTCACTTGGCAGTTGACTATCTTGACATCACTTTTCCACTTGTTCAGAGGCAAGAAGCACAATGTCCTACGCAACCGTATCGACTCATGCGACTACGATCTAGACCAGCTCCTTGTTGGCACTATCCTCTTTACTCTCTTGTTCTTTCTTCTCCCCACCGTCATCGTCTTCTATCTCAACTTTGCCGTGGCCCGGATGGTCATTATCTCGCTCAAAGCCGTCTTTGACTCGCTACTTTCTTGTTTGAATCATTTCCCATTATTCGCTATCATGCTTCGGGTGAAAGATCCTCGGAGACTCCCTGGTGGTATCCGTTTTGAGCTTCGAGATATCAAAGAATTTTATCCAGGTCCGGACCCCACAGACTTGGAAGTCGTCCCGCCGACTTCCGTCATCTATCTCCGCGTAAGTTATATCATTGTGTTTCAACTTTCCACATCATCGGCTTAAACATATGCTAACATCTATTGTTCTAGCCGATCCCACTCAGCTTCCGCGACATGTTCCGTCAGTACTTCCATATGGCCAACCGTATCCGTACTCATTATCTCTCTCCACGTGTCCTTCTCTGTCTCCTCACCGGCCGTTTTGTTCCACCAATTGATCGCAGGAATCTTTATAGCTTACAGTACAGTATGCTACCTGCACAACGTGCGAGCATCTGGGAGATGTGGGAGGCGTTGAGTGGTTCGGGAGGTGCTAATGTTCATGTTCATGGTCAAAGGGGGACTAATGGATCGAAAAGAGGGGTAGGAGAGAGGGTAGGCAGGAATAGAGGGCATAGATAGTGTTTGGTGGTAATGGGCTTTTAATATATAATGTCTCTTATTGAGTGGTAATGATTATGTACGGCAACAATAATATATTCTTATGATGTTCTTGAAAACTAGGGTCTGTATTTAAGGGTTTATTGCCCCACCAAGATGTATCATGATAAGAGGTCATGCATAATCATGTTCTATAGCTCTAATAACTAGACTCGCATCTAGGCAGACCAACATAAGCATAACTTGATTAATTTTTATTAAATTGGTTATAGTTGACAAAATTCCTTTCTTAGTTGCTTCAAAATATTTTTCTTCCCTCATTCACCTTCAACCAGCCGCCAACCATGGACCTCAACCACGACCAATTCTACAAACATTTCCAAACCACAACATCCAGTTCAGTTCACCCCTCATCCAACCCCAACCCTATCTCCTTATATATAGCCACCTAGCTAACCTGCTCACTATCTCTAGCCCTTAACGCCCAGATCAACGCTCTTCCTACATGTGCTATTGCCTCAAGGAAAGACGCTGTCGATGCAATTCGTGCTGGGATTTCAACGTTGACTAAGGAGCTTGCGGATGCCTCATCGGGGATCCCGAGTTATGATCAGAGGAACTATAATGAGGTGGGCTATTCAGAGTTACATTTTTGTCACATGACGGTCTTGTTATTGATATTGTAATATTTCGAAGGATATTAATATGGGTGGCTAACTTGGGAATAACCATGTAGACTCTCAAAGCGCTGACGGCCTCACTTAATGATGCGGCAGCAATCGCCACTCCAAAGCCAAGATTCCAATTCAGGAAGACGGCAAAGGGTCCAACGGGTGGCCCAGATGCCAGAAAGTTAACCAGTAATCAAGCATCCGCGTCAAAAGACCGACAGGCCAGTGGAACAGTCGTTACAGAAGAAGAACGCCCAGTAGGCAAAGATTATGACAAGGTGATTAGAGATGACATTTCTCTTGTCCGGCGCCCTAGCTTCTCGGATGTAACTGATGTTGTCATTGCGGGGCACGAAGGGCTTCGGATCACCCCGGGGGCTTCGGGGAAGAAAGGGTCGATGAGGGTCACGGGGGTCACGGGGTGTGTGGTTGATTTGTCTGATGTGACAAAGGAGGAGGCGGCGGCAGGTTGTGCAATTAGGGGGGTTAAGAAGACGGTATTGATAACGGGGACAGTCGATGGGCCAGTACACGTGACGGGGATTGTTGATTCAGTGGTTGTAATTGTAGCGAGGCAGGTGAGGATTCATGAGTGTAGTGGGGTCGATATGTACTTGCATTGTGGGAGTCGGCCAATCATTGAAGATTGCGAGGGGTTGAGGTTCGCTCCAGTGCCGACAATTTATGTGAGTAATCCAAAGTCCAGGGCAATGCTGATGAAACGAATTGTAGCTAACAATAAGATAGGAACCAAGCGAGGAAAGATTAGGGAGGAATCAGTGGGATCAGGTAGATGATTTCAAGTGGTTGAAGGCGGATAGGAGTCCGAATTGGTGTGTTTTGGACGAGGAGAAGAGGGTTCCGGATGCCGTATGGATGGCTATCAAAACCGATGAATCTCAAAGTCCAGCTGAGATCCTTTCAAAGTTGAAGGCCGAATAGGCCAGTTTGGTACACCTCTTAATATAGACCAATATACCAAATGCATACTAAGTCGGTTCTTTCATATGTCATGAAGCTGTATATAGGCCAATTCCACACCCGCACCCTCACCCTCACTCTCCTCTGTTTTCGGTAGTAGAAAATCCAGCCGCCCCGGCTTTCAATTTCATTAAAACCTCTTTCTGCCTCTCAATTTTGGCCTCCAAATCTCTCATCTCCTCCTCTTGTTCCCCAATTGTCCTCTGCATATCCGGCAACCCGCGAATTTGCGCCCTTGCCCTCTGCACATTGTGCTTCAAGCCATCTGCAGTGTGTACCAAGTCCTTTAGCATTTTGTTCATTGATGTCGGGTTGGGTGCGGAGGCCGGAGCACCGGCTGTAGAGTTTTGGGATTGTGATTGGAGGTCGAGGGTGGCGACGGTATGGAGTTTGGTGAGCTCTTCAACCATTTGGGTTATACAGTCGATAGAGTCAGGGGAGAAGGTGGGCGGGAGGGCCATAGGGTGGTCAACGGGTTTTGGGGTTGTCATAGTAGCAATTTGGTCGGTAAGAAAATAGTGAGAATAGTAAGGTGATGGATGATTTAAATGGCTACGCGCATTGAGATCGCCAGTGTCACGATAGTTGATTGGCGTGATGAATAGAGGTGAGGTCAGTGACAGGGATCCAGTCTAGGAGCTGACTGTAAAGTGGACCCCCCATCCAGGACTCTAGGGTCGGTAACCCCTAATATCATCTGAGGCTTAAAATCATGACTTATGCATCTCTAACATCACAGCATCTACCACGCCAGGTCTATGACCTGATTAACTGACGTTAGTAACACATGGATCTTGCCGGTATCCCAGCCTTCAGGAGGCACCCAGTGTTACATCAGCGGCCAGGAATTCAATACTTGTTATCTAGACGCAGTGGCTCGATTGGTTGGCACGTTTGTAGATGGGTGGCGGAAATGGGAAGCCTTGTGTTTGGGATATGACTTAGGTGCGCCGGGGCAAGGCCGAGAGTAGTGAAGTTGAGGGGATTTGGAGATAGTACGATTGGTGGATGGCTTTTAGTTGGGTATTTCCGGTGCCTGTGACATCATTCTGTTTTATGATGAGTATGGAAGTACTTTTATCCTCACTTGCCATGTTTACTACCTTCCTGGCTGGAACGCAGTTACTGAAAATTTTTATCTACGTTTTTGTTTATTCGCAGCAACACTAGGGAAAACACCGCTAAGAGATAGTCGCATCTGCTTCCAACCCATCATACCGCAAGCCCACCCCTTGTTACTAAATAGTTAATCCGTCTTTATAGAGTTCTGTATTCCCCTTCCCAGAGATGTCATAGCTTGAGCATAAAAACTGGCTAGTGGCATGAAAGTAGGAAGGAGAGGAAGAAGGAAGGCCCAAGCAGGGCGGCGCTGCGACGAAACGGAAGCCAGAAGCGCCGAAAAAGCAACGAGGCGTAAAGCATTGCATACATGCAAGCGAGACAGATGCAATAGCAGTGCGCATTTTTTTTTACATGTTGGCGGGATGCGGAATTGCATGTTTGGTATGAAATGCCATCTAAACTATGTGTATATTGTGAGCCGTCGCTTCATGAGGCAATTGCTCAATCATTTTATTGTAGCTTCCTTTCGTCACAGATTAAGTTGTGAAGCCTTTTCCTTGTCCCGTTGAGCCTCAATTCTACCTGGTCGTCATGCCTAGTGAAACCTCACGACCCCTCCTTGTTCTCTGCTACCCCGCCATCATCCCACCTAAAACAAGCACCTTAGAAGCCGACAATCACCCTCGTCGTCTCACCACACCCAGCAAACACATAATGAGCGCACCAAAGCTTCACTCCGTTTCCATGTCCGTCCACCATCCACTAACGGAATGGGAAAGACCGGGATTATGTATGGTTCCTCCCTCCTAGTGAGGTGGCGCTCACAAGAATCAGGTGCATGGGCGACCGGAAGGAACGAGACAACCACCTGTTGTCTGAAAGCTACAGCAGCCATAAGCCACTGCCCCACGACATCAAGGCTCCATTGACCATTTAATAGTGGTGACATCTGCTCTCCTCTCGCTTCGTTTCTCTCTTGCTTTCTTTCCGCCCGTCATCGCGATCCTTTTCCTGATCATCTCTAATCCAAGTGTTGCTGTGCTGCGCTTGAACCTTCCGCTTGAGTCTTCCATTTACCACACAAAAAACATAGTCACCATGGCCCCTACTGTTCCCGACCACAAGGCCTGCCTGAGTACGTCCTAACCTACATTTTCCACTCCGTTGTTCTGCGTCTGCATTATCTGCGTTATATATTGTTTCCAACGCGAATACCCCGTCACCAACCGCAGCGTTTTGCCCATTTTATCTCTGCCACCTGCATCGACCTCATTATTGCAAAAAAACATGTTCGATCCCACTGCGTCTTCGCTGAATCCACTGCCTCCCTCCCCACCACCCAAGGATACCTTTTTGCAACCGCATAATCTGCAACGAGTATCATCTGTAGACTCGTTCCGCAATCGTTATCCTGGTCGGCGGCGGTCATTGTCTTCAGCGTCGCGCGGGAGGGAACGTTCAATAACGCCGTCTGGAATACGACAGGCTGTACCAAACCGAGCACTACCGATCGGAAAACGCACCGCGCCGGATATCCTTCTCACCTTACTCTACATTCTGGCTTATCTAGAACTTGCTTGGCTAATATTTATGCTTTTGCGCTCTTATAGTCGTCATTGACGGTTGGGGTGTTGCCTCCGCCACTTCCCCCAAGAACGGTGATGCTATCGCCGCCGCCGAGACCCCTGTTATGGACGGCTTCGCCAAGTCATCTACCGGCTACGTTGAGCTTGAGGCTTCTTCGCTTGCCGTCGGTCTTCCTGAGGGTCTCATGGGTAACTCTGAGGTCGGTCACCTGAACATTGGTGCCGGTCGTGTCGTCTGGCAAGATGTTGTCCGTATCGACTTGACTATCAAGAAGAATGAGCTCCTCGACAACGCTGTCATCAAGGAGACGTTCGAGGCCGTCCTGAACGGCAATGGCCGTCTCCACCTGTGCGGTCTCGTTTCTCACGGCGGTGTCCACGCCAAGCAGAACCATCTCTATGCTCTGCTCGAGGCCGCCAAGGCCATGAACATCCCTGAAGTCTACATTCACGGTTTCGGTGATGGCCGTGATACCCAACCCAAGTCTGGTGCCGACTACTTCCAAGAGTTGGTCGAGTTCATCGAAAAGCTCGGACTTGGCAAGATCGCCACTATTGTCGGTCGTTACTACGCCATGGACCGTGATAAGCGCTGGGAGAGAGTTGAGCTTGCCCTTAAGGGTATGATCAACGGCGAGGGCACTGTTTCCACTGACCCTGTTCAGGCCATTAAGGACGTCTACGCCAAGGGCGGTGACAAGGACCGTGATGAGTTCCTGCAGCCCATCATTGTCAACGGCGATGAGGGCCGTATCAAGGATGAGGATGTGGTTTTCTTCTTCAACTACCGTTCCGACCGTGCCCGCCAGATCACCCAGGTTCTCGGTGGAGTCGACTCTTCGGTCTGCCCCAACGTCGAGATCCCCAGGATTAACCGCCTCGTCACCATGACCCAGTACAAGGGTGATTACCCCTTCCCCGTTGCTTTCGCCCCCCAGCGCATGGACAACGTCCTCGCCGAGTGGCTCGGCAAGCAGGAGGTCAAGCAGGTTCACATTGCCGAGACCGAGAAGTACGCCCACGTCACCTTCTTCTTCAACGGTGGTGTTGAGAAGCAGTTCCACCTCGAGGAGCGTGATACCACCCAGGATCTTGTTCCCTCCAACAAGGCTGTGGCCACCTACGACCAGGCCCCTGAGATGTCCGCCGATGGTGTCGCCAACCAGGTTGCCAAGCGTCTGGGCGAGCAGACCTTCCCCTTCGTCATGAACAACTTTGCTCCTCCCGATATGGTTGGCCACACTGGCAACTACGAGGCGGCTATTGTTGCTGTCACTGCTACTGATAAGGCCATTGGCAAGATCTACGAGGCTTGCAAGGCCCAGAATTATATTCTTTTCATCACTGCTGACCACGGCAATGCTGAGGAGATGAAGATGGAAGACGGCAAGCCTAAGACTTCCCACACTACCAACAAGGTTCCCTTCATCATGGCCAACGCGCCTGAGGGCTGGAAGCTGAACGGTGAGGGTGTCCTCGGTGATGTTGCGCCTACTGTTCTTGCGGCCATGGGTCTTCCCATTCCTGAGGACATGACTGGCACTTCTCTGCTCACTCGTGCTTAAATTAGAGTAGTGGTTGAGAGGGGAAAAGAATAAGGAAGATTTGGCGCGTGGAGGATAGAGGCATAGTGCCGAATTTGTATAGTGGAAACTACATAGAATGAATATGATACCTGTAAATTTTAGCAAATGCCTATTACCCTATAGATATATGCCTGTGTATGTTTTTATTTTATAGCATAATCTCAATATACGTGTTGCAACCACTATGTTGTTCATCCCCGAGTCTCATAGATACCCCGCCAATATTCAGTCGCTTAGTAATTACAAACCCCACCATTATGCCCCACTAATTGACTTGTATTCAACAAACTATAGTTGCAAGCCAAACATTAGCGATTGTAGGAAGGCAGCCCACCCCTAACACAATGGAGCAATCAAGTAGAGTTGCGGGTCAGCCGCTAGTGGGCAGCAGAAGCAGGTGCTTGTGGAGAATCAGGAGGTTAACCTGTGAAGAACATATTAAGATTTCTGATTTTATTTCGAGGCTATAATTTTGTTTCGTTCATTTGGTGAATATAATATTAAGATATAATGGCTGATCAGAAGAATTTGTCGGCGGGGTAAGTTGAATAGGTGGGGCAGCTGTGATGGGTGTGCTGCTTTGGTGCATGGTTAGGTGCTAACGAAGTTATTAGGGAGACAAACCCACGGGGAATCCCGAAGGCCCCGTTTGTTGATAGGGTGGAGGACTATGTTAATAGTCGGGCGGAGGTTGAAGGGACTTTGAGGAGATTCCAGGAAATGATTAGGTGAGTTGTGGAAAGTAGGTGGTGGTAACGGTGGGGGCTAGAATGGGGCTAACTACTGGATTAACAGCAAGTATCAGTTCATGGAGATGAATTTGCAGAAGAGGTTGGCGGGATTGTCAGATAAGATTCCGGAGATTAAGAAGACTCTGGAGTCTGTGAGGTTCCTGAAGGTTCGGGGGGTAAGTATGCTAAGCAGTTAGGAATTATGAGGGTAGAGGAGTTGGGTGCTGACAAGTCATAGCCTGATGCTGAGCCCATTGATACGACTTTTGAGCTCAATGAGACATTATATTCGAAGGCAACTGTGGAGGCGACGGACGAGGTTTACATTTGGTTGGGCGTGAGTATCATTTACTAGTCAAAACCATCGGGACCGTCGAACTAACTAGCAGATAGGCCAACGTCATGCTCTCGTATCCTATTGCTGAGGCCGAGGAGCTCCTGAAAACCAAGTTGTCTGCCGCTGAGACTAGCCAGCAGAACTTTGAGGAGGATTTGGACTTTGTGAGAGAGCAGATTACGGTAAGTTGAGAGTATAGTATGGCGGGCATGCATAATTGGGTAGTTATCGCTAACTTGATGATAGACCATGGAGGTTGCTGTGGCGAGAGTCTACAACTGGGATATTGTGCAGAAGAGGAAAGAAAAGAATTCAGAGGAGAAGAAGGTGGAGGCTTAGAGAGAGGATCAAGATACCATAGAAGTTTGGGTTTCATAATAGATGTGGATTTTTACCCTGCCATCGATATATGTTATTACAGGTTTTGCATGTATTTGGTATCATCCTAGCGATATAGAGGCGTACAATTTACACAAATATCACCAGCTCTTTGCTGTTCATCACATCTACGTCATCAATTGTTGGCCAATGGTATTCATATTGCCACCTGTCACCCGATCTGCCACCTGTCACCTGTCGCTCCTCGTCCTCCCTTCCTTCCCGATATTCCCCTTCTCCGTTGTAGGCCAACCTCCTTAATCATGTACTTTACCCGGACTTTAATACACTAAGAGAGAAAGCGGTGTTGCCCCATTCTATATCCACAACCAGCCGACCAACCAAATGGCCACGACCACTCCTGAGGCTGGGAGAATCTCCAGGGCCCCTCGCACAGATTGGGCGTATCCGTGGTGTTGTAGAATGTATCCAAACATGCATAAATCCAATGTGTACTCGAGAGACATGGGAAGTTTGGGGTTGATAGGGTATGCAGGGAAAATTGATTGGCTGCACACTCAATGTTCCTGGAGGAGTTAAGTGCGTGGCTGACAGGACAGCGCGGCGGTACTATGATGTTGGGTTGGTGGCGATGATCGATTTAAGGGATAAGCATAAGGCGGTGATGTGACGATGAATATAGATATCTGGAAGGGAGAGAAAGGTTTGGGGAGTGCGCAGTATGCAGTAATGTGATGGCTGTAAGTTGAGCATGGCTGACATGGGAAGCCATAACTGAATGGCAGGCATTAAAATGAAGACCTCTGTAAATATGGAAGATGTTGAGGATGCCCAATTTATAACACCACAAGTATTCTCCTAATTATATCCAGTATGATCAAGCAGACATTTAAACTACACATAATCTTCCTGCACTTGTCTCACAATAATCCGCTGGCAGTAAATAGCATCAATCCTTTCCCCATTGCCCCTTCGATGCCAGCCACCTCATCGATCGATTGGTCATTACATCTACATAATGATGCATCATAGCCTGTCCACACCATCGTCTTGGTCCGTTCCCGCCAGGAACCTACGCAGATCCCTGCTGGCTTTTGTCGTGTTCTTTCCTGGTTGATGGGGGTGGAGAGCGGAGATGGCAGGCATAGACGCCGTTATATCCATAATCGGGAAGGTCAGGAGAAGTTGGGCGTGTGGTGTATGTGTGCATATGGGAGATAGCCTCGCAGTCCAGCCTCTTAGATTGGCGTACCGTACTCAGGATAGTCTGCAAATAGACGCATTCGCATATTGAATATCGAAAAAAAAAAGGAGACAGGTACAAACTCCCAGTCATCTGTGATTTATCGTATGTGCAAAGTTATCCCACATTGATTTTTACGGCTCTGTGTGCTTACATACGCAACTGACAGGGTCAATCTGAGCTTCGGCCAGGGTGTAACTGGGGCTCCCCAGACCTGTAAACGTTGAGGCCCCAAGTGTCAGCGTCTCCTGCTAAGCAAGTCAGCATTTTCCCCGATTGGCCTTAGAGTTTTATCTTGATATAATAGTTGATTTTCCCTCGCTCTTCATCTCCCATCTCTCTTTCCTTCCCCCAATCATCCCAATCTCTACAAACCACTGTCTTTTAAGATACGCCATTTGGTAAGTCCATTGTCTGCCTATCCGCCTATCATATTGCTTGCTCCTCTGCCCCTCACCCCGCCTTCGCAACAAACCCGCAAGCCCCTTTCCAAGCCGATGATACCCCGCCGTTATCACCGCCGTACAAGGCTATCTATCCGCGACCGCCGAGTCCTACAATACACGACAGCCGCCCCGCCTCGTACATATGTCCCCCCGCAAGTGCAGCCATTCGCTATATCGCCTTTCCATGCAGGCCTCTCTTCCAACCGCGCGGCGCAATCCGTCCCAATCCGGTGTCTGTCATCGGTAGTCTCTGCTTAACTGCGTCAACTTTCTGTACCACCATCTGGCTGTGGAAGTAATCAACAGATGCCGTGTTTAAGATGATGAGCAAAAGACCTTCATGGAAGGTGGCTGGATTTAGGTGCAATATACGAGGAGAAAAAGCTGCGATACTGGCACTGAAGGGGAACTATTGAGATATAAATGACGATCTGTTGATGGCAATGCTTGGGAGTGACTTATTTGCCTTCTCTATCGAGAGTTCATATTGTCTTTTGTCCTTGCCTTGTGTGAATATCCGAGCTTGGATTTGCGATCTTCAGACAGAACAAGTTTCAACGATCATCAGTGTTGTCTTGAAGCCCAATTATATATTCCTCTTCGCTTGGTTTCTATTCGCCCGATATTTCGATCGCAAAACCTACAACATGTTGGCCCTATTTGAATATCATACCTAACACTATTGTCCTCTTATATAGTCAGCAATCCTAATCTTGGCTGCCAAATTTCACCTGCGACTCCCTCCTTTACCCACAACATCATCATCCTCCACATCTTGCACAATGGCTCCCACGGCTGCCCCCCTCAAGCTTGACCCCAAGTACGACAACTACGACTTCCCCACCACTGCCGCCGAGCCCCAAAATGGGCACCCCGGTTACCTGACTGCCGAGCAGCAGGCTCAGGTTGAGCAGCTCCGCCTGATGCTCGAGGCCGAGGGCTACACCAAGCGTTTGGACTCTATCACTCTGTTGCGTTTCCTGCGCGCCCGCAAGTTCGATGTTGCTGCTGCCAAGGCCATGTAAGTGATTTCTTCGGAGCACGGTTGAGTTATATAGCAAGTTCTAACCCGCATGGATAGGTTTGTTGAGTGTGAGGCCTGGCGCACCAAGACCGATCTCGACAAGACGGTCACCGAATGGAAATTTGAGGAGCGCGGCGAGGTCGCCAAGTACTACCCCCAGTACTACCACAAGACCGACAAGGTAAGCTTAATGGCTCGTCCCTTATGATATGAATTGCCATTTGTACTAACATAATCAAGGACGGTCGCCCTGTCTACATCGAGGAGCTCGGCTCCATTGATGTCACCAGTCTGTACAAGGCCACTACTGCTGATCGTATGCTCACCAACCTCGCCGTCGAGTATGAGCGCGTCGCCGATCCCCGTCTCCCCGCCTGCTCCCGCAAGGCCGGCCACCTTCTCGAGACCTGCTGCACCATCATGGACCTCAAGGGTGTCTCGCTTACCAAGATCCCCTCTGTCTACGGTCAGGTTCAGTCTGCCTCCGGCATCTCACAAAATTACTACCCCGAGCGT
Organism: Catunica adiposa; assembly: GCA_001640685.1. Lineage (NCBI taxonomy): Eukaryota > Fungi > Ascomycota > Sordariomycetes > Microascales > Ceratocystidaceae > Catunica > Catunica adiposa. The sequence continues at coordinate 92,039 of LXGU01000029.1, forward strand.
CTGGGTCACCTGTACCTCATCAACGCCCCTTGGGGTTTCTCAGCCATCTGGTCAGTCATTAGCAAGTGGTTGGACCCCGTGACTGTCAACAAGATTCACATTCTCGGCTCCGGATACAAGAAGGAGTTGCTGGCTCAGGTCCCTGTGGAGAACCTGCCCGAGAAGTTTGGCGGTTCCTGCAAGTGCGCGGGTGGCTGCAACCTGTCTGATGCCGGTCCGTGGAGAGAAGCCGAGTGGGCTCGCCCCGCTAAGTGGGAGCAGGAGGCTAGTGCGGCTGCCACTACCACCGCTTCGGCTCCGGCTCCTACGCCTGCTGAGGGTGAGAAGGTTGCTGCGTAATGGATCGGTGGTTGGTTTGCTGAGTAAGAAATTGGGAATCTAGGAGGAAGTGGAAGAGGGATTTCATTTGTCGGGATGTAAACATTTGATACACAGACGAACAAGATTATAATAGATTGGAGCGTATGCCCTGGGCCGCTTTCTGCTTTTTGTATACATCAGGTCCAGATTGGGGTTTATAGTTGTGGGATGAGCCTACGTAATAGTTTAAGAGCCACGTGTTTCATGCCAAGTTTGAACTTGCACGTGATTGTTTCCAATATAAAGTAATTCCCAAAAATCCAGTCCGTATCATGTAATCAAGGAAAGAGGTATCGTATCGTAACTAAATTAGAAGCATCCCTATAGGGCACCAACAGTCAAACGCCAAAACTCCGTTCATCCATCCGTGAGATCATCATCAAGCCTATCATTACTCCAAGATTACCATCCCTAGCCATCCCAATTCACCTTCCTTGTGTCACAACATACTCCCCCGCAACCCGCGCCCTCTCCATCCTTGCAACAACCGCCGGCATCTCCCTCATCAACCTCCCCAATCTCCCAACCGCCTCCTCAAACTCCTTCTCAGTATCCTCCCCTAAATTCAACGCCCCTACAATCCCCTCGATATCCCTATTGGCCTCCGTCTGTCCCGCCACCACGGCGTCCTCAGTCGCCTTGGTCGCCTCTTGATCATCAGTGGCCATGGTTGCAGAGTAGTGTGTGGTCAACTGGGTAGTGAGGGCGGCGGGAACTTTTTGTTTGAGAGAGGCAATTTCGGAGAGGAGGTCTTCTTCTTCGCGGGCGAGGGCGAGGACACGGGCGTGTGATTGTTCGTTGAAGGGTTCGTAGGTTTCGGTGGGCGGAGCTTGGGAGCCTAGGGGGTGTTTAAGGTAGATTTTGGGGTCAACGGGGAGGCCGTTGACGGAAATGTTGGGCGCGGCATATGTGAAGGTTTGGCTAATGTACTGTGTGTGAGTATCGCCAGTTAGTCAACCATCAATCAATTCATGAAATCTCTAAGAAATAGCCCCCATAGCCCTCAAAAGCGATAACCTACCTCGTTGACAAGCTTCTCTATTTGTGTCCTCAATTCATCCTCACTGTCATCGCCTTCAACTGGCGGGAACGCTTCGTCTAAGCGGGCCTGGGCGGCGCGCCGGACGTTATCCAAAAGGTATGCGAAGTCTTCAGCAGATTGTAGTTCGATTTTACGATGGGCGACAGGGCCAGACATGGTGGGGGGAGGAGCGCGCGGGGAGTATAGGTGGATGGTGGTATATTTTATTGGTCGGATTGTGTGGATTATATGGGAGGGATAGTTGTGTATGGGATTTGAGGATTTAACGTAGAGAATTTAAAGAATCTGTTATGAAATAGTGTTAATGTTGACTAGTCGTTATGCGACTAGATCTTGGTAGCTAAAACATTACAGTAGGGTTACGCGCTATCACCATAACCCTGAATATATCCTTATCGATAAGAGAACTTCTTGATTGGGTAGAGGCTTGATGAGTGTCCAATAATTGCTAAACCACGGGAATAATCTGGCCTTCAACGAGGGAGAAACAAGAAACTACGGCATTGAGCCGAAGGCGAGATTATATTTAAATCTGTTATAGGGGCAAATATTGAGAAGCTGGCTTACTTCTTCGTGGCGAGTGGGCATATGGAATCGATGACCATCCGAATTGGCACAGAGAACTAGTATGTAAACCATATGAGAAGTATCTTATATCCAAAATAAATTACTGGAGAGAAGACCTATTATGTCTCTCTAGAATACACGTATTTAATATGACTCTTGTCAAACAGAGCCCGAAGTCATCATTCAGCCCAACTACTGGCTGCTGTCTGTCAAACACGAGGAAGCTACAGAGATCCCGAGGTACCCCACCACAACAAGACTGCATACTTCCATACACAAAATTTAGGCACTAAAAATCCGGTACAGTATCGAATTTCCGCGTATATTTAGTTGCGAATTGCAACTATAACTATCTACTATTAAACAAAAAACCAAGATTAAACGCCAAACTCCATAATCCATACAATAATCATAATCCCATATATCCCAACAAAGAGAAGAAAATTCCGAATTTCATGCCGACATTTTCATCTGCCACTATCCACCGTCGTCAAGCTCGTGTCACCAGTGCCCCAGAAAGTGGGGCCGAAGTGGGGTCACGGATCATACCAAGTGGGGCCGATGGTAACGGGGTAGTACTGGGTGGCGTGTGGTCATGTCTATTGAGGGAGCATCGAAAGGGCTTCCTCGTCGGTGACATGGACTTCGTGGATCGGCTCGCGGCGGTATTCGAGGGGCGTGTATTCGCAATCAATGTAAGAGGGCAGGAAGATTTCTAGCAGAGGAAAAGTGTTAATGAGATATTGAACCAGAGGGAGGGGCATGACTGTAAATGGGACTCACCAGGATTCCAGCAGAAGCCCTGGCTGGAGGAAAGATATGAGATCTATATGCCATCATCGTTAGAGCTGATAATTTGCCAAGGGTTGAGGATAATATTAGGAAATATGCAAATACTTACCAGGCGAGGGGCATCCGGACTGCCGATATCGACATGAGCGGTCTCTTGATGAGAGATAGCCGAGCCTAAAAGAGATGGCAATACCTTGATTAGCCAGGCAGTCTTACATTGAGGTCCGATCGGAGTTTGTTTTGTAAATCAAAAAGGTTAAGGTGCGGCGATGCAATATTGCCAAATTCAGGTTCTGTCTCGGAGATACTGAACACCGGGGCTCTCTTGGGCCTAGAACCACGGCTTGATCTTGCCAAGGTGGATGTGGCGGGTGCTGAAGCGCAAAGTGACTAGGGGCTTTCTCCAAAATATTGGAAACTCTTCTGGCGATGAGTGAAGCGAAGCATATATTACTAGTATGCCAGAGATCCAGAAAGATCCAGAAAAAGCGACAGTCCAAGGGCAAGCGACGAAGGGATCGATAAGGAAAGAATCGCAAGGTGGCTAGTTATGCGATGTGCAGCGACGTGGAGACATACTTAGAAGGCTAGGACGACGAGTTCTGTCCATAGCTCTTTTTTCAATTTGCGATGGGGAAACAGAGCCGGTCGAAGATGAGAGGGAAGACGACGATGACGACGACGACGGAGAAGAAGAAGAGGAGGAGGAGGAGGAGGAAGAAAAGGGCTTGTGCGAACGGCTCGCTGAAGGGATGGCGATTGAGGCGGACATTGTAAAGTGATGTTGAGAAAATAGGCAAGTCTTGATTGTGTGATGATGGGGAGGTTGACAGGAGATACTTGGAAGCGATCGGGTAGCGCTGCAGATTATTTGTCGGCCAGGCGTCGGGCTGCAGAGGATGATATGGGGTTAAAGTGGAATGCAAATTAATTTACTGGGCTTCCGTATTGTATGGCGCAACAGAACGAACTGAGGAGGCGTTGACGCTGCAGCCCACTCACAAGATCAGAGACGAGAGAGAAAGCGGAGGAAGGGAGGGATATCAGCTTGGGTTTAAGATCAGATCAGATATTGGGACTGGGGCGATGATAAGAAGTACGTATTTGAGCCTGAAAGACTTGGTAGATGAAGCAGCTGCACGGAGTACAAACTAAACGAGCCACTAAATAGGCACGATTGGAGATAGGCCGGCAGGTGAGATGCAAGATGATCGATGACGTTCTTGGGGGCGTAAATAGTCTAGCTGGGGGATAATGGGTGAACTGATAAGAGCAGAACGAACCACAAAAAGGGAGGATATCACGACGATGCTGAAATGAAAATATCAGACAAGTAAAAAATCGGCTAGATGCAAATTGAACAAAAAGCCAGGCCAACAGAATCACAAAATACAGCTCGATGAACAAGGAACCGCAACGAGGGGGTAGATTAGCAGCTAGTAACAGCAGCAAGTGGAAGCAAGTACGGAAGCGGACAAGAAGTGGGGCGATGATGATACAATGCGATGAACAACAAGTGACAAAGAAGATGCCAAAGGCGCAAAGAGTCAAACTAAACTAGCAAAGCACGATGCAGTGATGTGGACCAGAAAGAAGAGGAGCAAGATTTAGAAAGGAGAAAAAGGTGATGAAGGAGGAAAGAAACGAGGTTGAACTGAAATAGTCACAGAATCCCAAAACAGAAAGACTCAACATTGGATCGATCATGTGTGTGGCCCTGTTGTGTCAGACCAATACCATACCTTCCTAGGATGTGTGCCATAATCGCACGCTATTTCCTAAATACTCACCTGTTACCACTTACAGCTATTCCTTCCAAAACAGCACTGGCTCTACTGCCTGGACCAATCAGGCTTGTTATACTCGCTTCTGGTTCCTTCCTGGAGTTGAAACTGAGAGTCAACTTCACCCTGCCGTCCATTTGTGACAAAATGCTCCGCCCTCGCTTTCAGTTGACGTGTGATGGACCGACTAGCCGGGAGACTCACTTAGTCCCCCGATGATAGCAGGCTTGGTGTCGAAAAATTGACTAATAATTCACCCCCTTGCTATTCAACAGCAGCAGCACTTTGGTAGACATGACGTATCAGAGCGCCTCTGTCGTGGTTGCGCCAGCGCCAACAGTTTGGCATTCCGCTGCTTGGCTCAGAGGGAGTTTGTTCTGTGACATCAAACATGTTCCAAGATTGTGGCTGATTGAGGATGTCAATATAGGTGACTGGTCTCATCTGGAAACCCCGATCTTCGACATGGGCATTTGTAAGGAATGTGTGGCATCATTCGGAGCTCTATTGCATGTGAATGCTTGATGCTTAATATGCAAATAGCGTGTATCATGGTCGAGGAACAGGCTGCCGTAGGCATATGGCTTCATTATAACATGCTGACATCTAATATTCTAACATGCTATGATGTCAGATATCAGATTTATTGGAATCTAATGAGAAAAAGGCATCCTCAACTCCTAGGAGGACCCACATTCACTAATATGAAAACAGTTGATTTGAGCTCATGGCTCACACCTCATGATCTTCCTCATGATCTGCTTGAGAATACGATCGCCCATCACAACGCAAAACAACGCTGATGTAACCCCAAGTCAACCCAGCCATCTCGCATGCTGTCTCCCATGAAGTGAGGCTATTAGCGTCAAATATGGCTGTCGCTTTATTGGCGCGAATGCTCCGACTTCCTAGCTCACTGTCGATGAATTGTCACCCACCACATCATATAGATGACTCCATACGCCCTCGTCAACCATCCCTGTTTTACAAGAATACACCATCGCTAGCCAGGAGGAAATACAGACTCTTTAGTTGGATAGACCACCATCGTCATCGCAATCTCAATTACCAGACGAGAACGTTTATTCGTCGTCTCCGCATCTCTGCGCTCGAATGCCTTGATCCTTCGATCCTGATGGCCTGTGGGTGTTACTCAATCCCTAGTCGTAGCAATTGATAAGACTGGACTGCAGATAGTAATTGTTCCGATGAAACGGAAGCTCAGTTCACTGCCCGTAGTGTGTGTTGGAGCTGGAGTTGGGATTACCCACGCTACTCAGCCATGTAAAACATGTTTGAGAGTTGGAATCCTCTAACCCACGATCTAGGATTCCCTTATCTTATCGCCCAGTTGCCTCTTTAAGTCCATTGGCTAATTGCACGGCTCATCCTAAAATTAGGGTCTAACTGCTGCTTCTAGGGTAAGTCGCTGCCACTTTACTAGCACAGGCGGCTACGTCGACTCTTGTCAGCCTGAAGCTTGAGCTCCATTTGGCTGTAGCATCAACTGAGCAAGGAATCTTGAATCGCTTCAACACATGCCACAACCTCAATAAGCCCACAACACAACCTAATAAGCTTATCCATTTGAATATTCGGGAGTCTGCGTTTCTTGTTTGCAGTTCCATTCAATCAATTGTTTGGTTTTTATCTCTACACGGCCTCCCGTTTATCCAACATACGTCACGTTCTCAAGTGACTGCTGGATCAATAACCCACTGCCCATCCCAGCACTACCACGGTCCCCACTATCGCATCGCGAACGACGGCCCATTACCAAGCCCTCAGCCTTGTTCCCCGACAGTTGTATATATCGACTGTGTACTATACACATACATCACGACGACCACTATGAGCGCTGTTGCTGTCGACTCCCCATCAACGGCCTTTGCGTCGCCCAAGAAGGCTGTTGTCAATGAACAGAACGATATCGTCTACCCCAATGACGATTATGCCACTCTCAAGAAGCTGCAGCGCAAGCTTGAGTACGTCATAGATAAATCAGCATTGTAAAAGATAAATGATAGGCTAATATGATGATATATAGGTACATCCAATTGCAAGAAGAGTACATCAAGGATGAACAACGCAGTCTGAAGCGTGAGTTGGTGCGCGCCCAGGAGGAGATCAAGAGAATCCAGAGTGTTCCTCTGGTGATAGGACAGTTTATGGAGGCAATTGACCAGAAGTAAGTGCCACTCATATATTTCGGAGTCTGCCTATGGCCCGCCCCCCCAATTCTAACATCTATTTCCTTCTAGCACTGGTATCGTACAATCTAGCACCGGTTCCAACTATGTTGTTCGCATCCTCTCTACTCTCGACCGCGAACAGCTCAAGCCCTCTTCATCGGTTGCCCTTCACCGTCACTCCAATGCCCTCGTCGATATCCTCCCTCCCGAGGCCGACTCTTCCATTGCCATGCTTGGTGCCGACGAGAAGCCCGACATCACCTACGCCGACGTCGGTGGACTTGACATGCAGAAGCAAGAGATTCGTGAGGCCGTCGAGCTTCCCCTCACCCACTTTGAGCTCTACAAGCAAATCGGTATCGACCCCCCACGTGGTGTCCTTCTATACGGCCCCCCGGGTACTGGAAAGACCATGCTGGTCAAAGCCGTTGCCAACTCGACTACCGCCAACTTCATTCGTGTCGTTGGTTCTGAATTTGTCCAAAAGTATCTTGGTGAGGGTCCCCGCATGGTCCGGGATGTCTTCCGCATGGCCCGCGAGAACTCCCCTGCTATCATTTTCATTGATGAAATCGATGCCATTGCCACCAAGCGTTTTGACGCTCAGACCGGTGCCGATCGTGAAGTCCAGCGTATTCTCCTCGAGCTTCTTAACCAAATGGACGGTTTCGACCAAACCTCCAACGTCAAAGTCATCATGGCGACCAACCGTGCTGACACTCTGGATCCTGCCCTGCTCCGTCCTGGTCGTCTTGATCGCAAGATTGAGTTCCCGTCGTTACGTGACCGCCGCGAACGTCGCCTTATCTTCCAGACCATTGCTAGCAAGATGTCACTGGCACCGGAGGCCGATTTGGATTCGCTAATTTGCCGGAATGACCCGTTGAGCGGTGCAGTTATTTCTGCGATCATGCAAGAGGCGGGACTGCGGGCGGTGCGGAAGAACAGATATAATATTATTCAGAGTGACCTGGAAGATGCGTACTCGGCTCAGGTTAAGACGTCGACGGATGATAACAAGTTGGATTTCTACCGGTAAGGGGAGAAGAGAGGAAGGAGGAGAAGATGGGAAGAGAGAGAGAATGGGCAGGTGTAGATTATTTAAGTATTGGTCAATATCACGATATGCATTTCCTTGTTCAAAGTTTTGAGTTCGATTATCATGATCACTTACATGACGGCTTATACAAGTAAGTATTCGTGAAGATAAATATTACAAATCAAGGCAAAATCTAAATTAAAAATATATGTCTAAGTAACTATAAGCCTCCTCAAAGACCAAAAAGCTAAAACCAAAAACCAAAGTCAAAGAACAACAGGCAACTCATAAACTGCCGAGGGTATCTATCATCATCATCACCATCACCATCGCCAAACAATCTATCAGTCTAAACAACACAGCCGACAGGCGTCCCCGTCCATCTATCCATCCCTGAATCTATTAAGCCTCATATCCACTCTCTTCCTCTTTCTCTTCCCGTTTCTTTTCTCATTTATCACTTCCTCCCATCAATATCATGCAGCAATGTAACAAACCTCATATGCATCCAATAAAAGAAATCCGGCTTCCCGACCAACTCTGCCAAGCCCCGTGCCTTCAATGCTCCCGCCATAGGACCACCACTGCCCATACGTCTGGTATATCCGCCACCACCCGAAAGAAACGAACTACCAGCTCTATCTCGATCCCTATCTCTGTCATCTCGGTCAATCAGGCTCGTATACGGTGCTGTAGGATACCCCGGGGACGCCATAGATGTCGCTGCTTCAGCTGTCTTCTCTGCTTCAATTTCAGCCATTTGTTGAATCTGTGCAGCCATTTCCCGGAAGTGGCGAGCAATGTATTCAAACTTTTGCATCACTTGTCGTTCCTTGTGCGTGCTGATCGCCAAAAAGGCATATACTCTCTTGTGCCCCCGGGCGTGTACATCATTAACCCGAAATATGTACGCTGTAGTATACCCTGATACTTGATCCCCGAAGAACATAGGCCCACCAGATCCTGCGTATCCTGTATTGTGCGTCGCCATGAACCCCGGAACCGTCGCAAGATGTGATGTCGGAGACCGTGGGAGGGTTTCGAAAGATAGCGTCCGGATACATGATGCCCGAACGATGGTATAAGACTCTGGACGCAGTGGCTCCTTGGATGATATGTACTTCATATAATGCATATGATCGCTCCCCGAAGCCACTCCGCGCCCTGAAGACGACATGCTACTCCGTGACGGCGCGGTGCGCTGACGAACTCCTGGTGGCCTTAGTTCATCGTCTGCCTCGCTATCACTCGCTGTTGATTCCCTAGATGACGGTGGGGTGCTCCGAGGCCAAGGAGATGTCGCTTTGTTATATGGCATCATACTGCGCATTACAGGACCTTTGACATCATCGGATTCCGGGGATCCAGTAGCGCCTTGACGATTCGCAGCAGCTGGAACAGTCAGTGCGCAATTATCGCAAGGACCGGCCCGCCGTGTAGTGTGGTCATCATATGTCTTTCGGAATCCCAAGTCTCGTCGTGAAGTTTCGAGACGCCGGGGACTCTCTGGTGTTAAGGGTTCCGATGGTGAAGTTGAATCGCGGGAAGACATGGTTGTCGCTGTTGACGACCGCAGGAGTGAGGAGCGACCTGGGCGGTCATCAGGAACATTGGCACGGCCGGTAGGCGTAGATATACCGAGTCGACGCAAAGAAGATTCGAGGCCGACGGGAGTGGTTGTAATGCTGTCGAGAGCTGACGAAGTAGGCTGCAGGTCGGTCATAAATACCGGAGTCGCACTATCGTAGCATGTGGAGCATGGGACTTTGTCACCTTCAGTGGTTATTAACGGCGTAGGGCCGTGAGTATCACAGTAATGTGCCAAACAAAGCTGTAAACGTGGTGTAAGCATGGGTACCAGAGTGATGGAAATGCAAATTGAAGAATGGATTGGTGAAATATTTGATATCATGGGGGATGCCACTAAAAGATATATGGAATGTGCCAGTCTGTAGAACGAGCCCGACAGAAGTAGGAAGTAGCTTGACTCCGGGATACGGTGGGTAGCTTTCAATGAGAAAGTAATAATTTCCACCAAATGATGTAAACTTTTAGTGGCTAGGTTTAAGAATGGCAGGCCAAGTAAGTCCTAGAATCGACTTGAATCGTCGAAGATCCAAGATGGCAAACTGATAGAGGATCCGGTACTAACGGGATCCGGTTGAACAAGGACCGCCTATCACGACGAAAATGGCTTAAGAGCCAAATCTGAACAAGATAGCAAGCCGAGATCTAAGCCGCATAGAGACGCTCTAGTTTCTATAGCCGGACGCAAAGCAATAAACTTGAATGTCGCGAGAGCGAAGGAAACGTCGACACGATATCAAGTATCTGCATGACCAACAGAGTATCCGGCATTCGGCAAGGAAACCGGCGAGACGTCAGTTCAGATTTATATGAAAAGAAAAAAGAAAATAGGTATATCAATCAGTGCGAAAAGACGCAAAATACGGGAGGGAGAGAGGGAGAGAGAGAGAGACCGCTCGGAATAGTCAAACTAGCAGAGCGGTGGGCATCGCTAGGACTGAGAATCGAACGCAGCCAAGCAAGCCAATAAATACACAGGACATTGGAGGCGGTAAGCAACAGATACTTCGTGAAACCAGCACAACCAGTAGATGCAGAGTGATCAAAGGCATAGGGCTTGGTTCAATGCGATATCAGCCCAATATGTGCTTCTTTTACACGCAAGCAGGAGTCATATCATGCCAAAATGGGGAGTATGGATATCACCAATGATGACGGCATAGCACATGAAGATGTCCCGTACATATTGGGAGCAAACCAGTCTGTTTCCAAGATTGAACCTGTTGTAATCAGTGCATGCTTTGACAGAGTTATAATATCGCTTGATACTACTTCATAGAGACTATGGTTAATAAGTACCGTTATTAATGCCGCCAGGTAGTCGCCGACTCGTTTAAACAAATGAACCTTACACCCACACAAACTGCAGTGTGGGGATGATATCTCCTGTGTGACAACATCAAGAAAAAAACGGTCAAGAGAAGTGGTAAAAAAAGAAGGCAAGATAACTTGAAAGAAATTGTTGTAGTGAGAAAGAACTTGGTTCGTGATGTGCAGTGGGTATTTTGCGAAGCTTAATATCGCTGGAAATCTGATCCAAGTTTGATCCAGTCAATAAAAACGCCGTCTTTTCATTAATTGAACCAAGAACGTAGACTTGATATATGACCAAGATATAGGACATTAATAACCCTAATATTCGGCCATTATTTCCAAGACACTGGTGTAAGACAAGTACTAACTTGTACATGGAGGGTAGTATCAAGATAAATCCGATGAGACATCATTGACCCTTTTAAAAGGCTCACAGTTTCCGGAGCCAATCTATAACAGAAAATAGTCGCAGGAGTCAAAGTAGCAATCGCTGCACTTGTCGACAGCCTGCATTCCAAAGGGAAAAAAAAATGGGCTTGTCCTCAGACACTAAGTAGTAGCTCTGACTTGTCAACTGTAACGCTAGCTATAGTTACCATAGATGCTTCAGCTATTGCATACATACTATATGGTACATATTGCATCACGAAGCACGGCGGCAGGACACCAGTGTCATATACATTGGCTGCATAACCGCCATACTCTGGGCAAGTGTATACATCATCAGATGCAATTCGAGTCTGTCTCGTCCTGGATTATGCGTATATGGTAGATCTGTGAAATTAAAGAACCACAATCTCCAACCGATTTCAAAGCAATAGAGCCTGTAGTCTCCATGTTGGGTTCGTTGGGCTGCAACTATGACGGCACAGATTGGTCGTTTTGGAGCGGAAGGCCGGCGAAGAACGCATATATGAGATTGAAGCCTAGTCCGCCACGGCCTAGACGGGATGTTGGATGCGGCATATTGGGCAGGACTGGGCTATCTGGGTTTCATTGTTGGATGACGGTGAACCGGGATGCCCGCAAGAATGGGTAATATCAAGCAAGATCAACCGCTAAAAGAGAAAAAAACGGGCGTTGAGCTGCAGTAGGGCACAGGCAAGCATATGCACAAACTAAAGCGAAGGTTGATATGCCAATATGAAGCATGGAAAAGCCCGAAAAAATAACGCCCTAGAAAGTATATCGTTTGGTCTAGGAGAAACATGGTGCCATGCCAAATCAAGAGATAGAAGGGAATGGTGTGGGATGGTGGTGTGGACAATTGTGTGAGTGCTTTGAATTTTGGTGGCACTTACAATCGATGTCATTTTTTGGTGTGTTCTGGGACGTAGCGCTCCGAACTATTTGTCGATGAACAAAGACTTCGCTTCAGTTAACTTCCGGCTGTTATTGTACTTGGCGATTTCAAATGCAATTCGTCCGGATAACGTCTCTGGTAGTGGCTGTAGTAACGTTCCGGTAAAGGTAAAAAGAAATCCCGGGGTGCGTTCGGTCTAGATCTAAGCAGGTGTAATAGATGTCTCGCTTATGAGTGGGTGTTGGTTGATAACGTTGGCAAGTGGTGCAACAACAAAATGGGGGGGGTTTTTTTTTAAAAAAAAAAAAAAAAAAAAAAAAAGAAAAAGAGCCACGACCAAAACCGGATAAACGGAGTCCCCGGAGCTATGTAGTGGGCCTAGTGTGTTCTTCTGAAAAGTTGTTCCCTGGATCAAATCACGGCACTGCAGGACAAGATTGTCGGTTTTATAAGACTGGTTCAACTGGGGAATCTCTGGTTATCAGATGTAAAACGTTGCGAGTGATGTTGATGATGGTGTTTGTTGGTGGTGGTGGTGGTGGTATCAAACAGGGTTTGCTGACATGTCTCGTGCTCCGGATATAATGTACAAAATGAAGGAAAAAGAAGATCAAAACGCAGAGGTAGACTGGAATTTTGTAATGGTTAAGGCCTCTTTGTGTATAGATGTCAATGAATTTCAACACAGCAATGGCAACAGGTACCAACAAACCAGGAACCAGTTGGGAAGAAATGGGATATGGGTAGAGGTAGCGTGTACATGTATGTATATCAATACATACACTTGCACACTTGCACACAATTCCGTCAGGCGTAGCTGAAATAAAGCTAAAAATAACAATGGCAATGAAAGTTGGCGAATCAAGGCCCTCAATGTCAAGACCAGATTCCCGGAAAACAAGCGATTGGTAATGGTCCTGGTTTAAGTAGGATGGAGCTAGGGGACCAAACCAGCCCGATATGGGCACTTGTTCAACGATGTATCGTTTTGTAACCAGAAATAAACAAGAGGGCTATAATGGTAGTGTTCTGGCGCAAAGTAAGGCTCGGAGGAAGTGGGTATCAATGTGCGTGGATCGTGGATTGGCAACGATGGCTCTGGATGTGGGTATTCAAAAATGAGCCCTGTTTGAGGAAAATGCGAGTGTGAGGATTGGATATAACGATGTGATGGTACGGCAGAAAGGATGAAAAGAAATAAAAGGCCAAAACACAGCAGCCGTACCAGTAGTAAAGAGAAACAGCAACAAAAAAATAACAACACCCACGCCGATCAAGGGGAACAAACAACACGATGGTATGCAGGCTGACGACAAATGATCTGAAGCCAGAAAATAAGAACAAGAAAGAGAGACAAAGAAGAAAAGAGGGGATAATCAGAAACAATAAAATTCCACTGATATCTTAACAAGAAACGGAGCAAGTTGATAGAAGACAAGCGACAGATGTCGAAACTTGGTTCTTTCTCTTTAATTGTATTTCTTTCGTCTTCAACAAGGAAAGGCAAGTGGAAGGAATTTTCACACCTACCTGCCTTGTACTTACTCTTCCGGAACGCAACAATCACGGAAGGAGAATTAAGTCACGAAAAGAAAAGAAGAAAAAAAAAAGAAAGAAGAAAAAAGAGAAAAGAAGTCCGACAATAACTTCAGTCAGCGGCACCGGCAGTTTCCCATAAACCAACCCGCGAAATGTAAAAAGAGAATGAACGGCCAACGGAAATCGCTTGGAGCTGTGGTTGCCGGATGAGAGGAGAGTATTCATCGGATACAGGGCAGACTCGTTTGTTTCTTTTGTCGTTCGTCAAGTAAATCACCAATCTAGTTACTAAAAAAAGCCAGTTTGTTTCATTGTCTATAATTAAAATGACCGGAGCCAGTCAAAGGGATGGGAGACTGGACGTTGCGGTGACGATCCGCGCGCACACACAAACGAGTTCCCATCATGCCTTAGCGTTGCTGGCTTCACTTTACTTTGGGCTTAGCAAAGTTGGCTCGTGCCGAGTGACGGTCGTGGGGCCCGTAAATGTGAGGAAAGAATAATAGCCTGTTTGGGAGAGGGTTTCCTAAAGGTGGTGAAGCGCACATCGGCATGGAAGGAAGTAAGTGGAGTAATTGCGGAGCCTCTAATGCGGAGGGAAACTACTACATGCGACATGGAAGTAAAAGTCGCATCCAGCCACTTTGCACTTGACGATGCGATGTGTGCAGTGACAGTAGAATGGGATAATAGTAGAGATATTGACAGATAACTTTAAGGGCATCTTTTGGTGGCCTTTTTTCTCTATTATTTTTTTTTATCAGTAAAGGAAAATAAAAAAAAAATAAAAAAAGGGCACTAGGTATCCAAGGATTCCCTTGGTCTGGTAGTTGAGGGCTGGCTAGTCCCTGGATATACAGAGAGATGGGTCATTCTCTCTGACAAATCCACACCTGGATGTATTAACTTCCACACGATCCCCCTTCCATAACAGCTCGCATGGAGGAATATCGAGGCGACAGGATCCGTTCTGGCACCATGGACACATTCCCGCCATTTCCTTCTCTCCACCAACCCAAAAACCCAGCTCGGCCTCCCCAAGTCTCATACCAAACAATCAAGCGACAAGATGTCGGTGTAATCATTGCCCATGTAGCCCGCAGGTAGAAGTGGGCATCGCGATGCCCTAGGGCCATAGCTGGCGGACAAGGACGATGAGGCCCGTGGGGCTCCGGACCAGCGGGTAATTGAGTTGGGCGGGTCTTCCTTGCCTTGCCTTGGTGGTGTGGTGACTTCTTTTGGAAGGGTTTGATGATTGACACACATATATACATACATACATATAACTAAAGGGAGACCGACAGACAAGTAGACGGGTAGACAATGAATCCACTGTCCAGCTCATCACTAAACAGACGACAGATGAGAGAGGAAAGCTAAATCCTGGGCTATGGGTTAATCAAGTTGCTTAGTGGCCAAAAGCTTCACCGCTTGATTGTCTCGTGGAATCATAAGCCAATACACGGACGCCTTGCGAGAGGATCACATTCCGAAAGTTCCAGGTGTTCATGTATAATGTAAGTGAAGTAGATATAATGAGCTGGGGCTATTTAGTCAGCGGCCATCCAGCAAATTGCAAGAGGGTATTTTGGTGGGAGGGCATCCTTCGATTACACACGAATATTAGCTATAGTTTGTGGACATCCCGAAAATAAATAGAATAAATCCTAAAACAATAAAAGAATATTCACGTGTTAAATGGCATAAGGTAATTTAATCCTTGGACCCTAGAGTTTTATTGCAATCCCGTCATGTCCCGCCGCCATAGTAGCAAAACCTCGTGATTCATTGGCGATGCGAGTTTCCCTCACATAACACATGAATTTCCAGCTGTGATCTTCTGCAGATTAGAAACAGCGGTTGCATGAAAGAGACTTCGACAACCTAGTGATTTATCAGCATGTCTTTTGTCGGTCAGTCTGGACCTTCTATTCACGGCATGTCTTCTCTTTGGACTACATACTATGACGTATAATACATGGTATTTATATACTATTTGTCTTTGTCACTTAATTGGCTGTCGAGATCGCCATGTACCCTCCGGCCATCCCAAAACACAACCTGCCTTTCCAGCAATGGGTCGTTCACATCTGGGACCCGAGACAAACTCACACACAGTCTCGTGGTTACGCTTTCCTATTTTATATACATATCGTGTGACGAGTCTGCATCACATTCCGGACCATCAGTCACCTACCAAGGAACCTGATATCGCCTTTGGTTGGATTCCACCAGGTGGTAAGCATTGCGTAGTTCCCCTTTTCCACTGCGCTTCCTTGGCTTCGTGGGCTCAGAGCGACCTGCATATCATGATCCTATCGAGACACACAGACACAGCCATCAACACTTCTGACGAGGAATGCCCCTGGGACTTTGTAGGTACCAGCCATATTTACAAGAAAAGTGCCTCAATCTAACCACTGCCAAACTGGAAATATGCGTACATTGTCACCCTAATAAACCCTACTGATAGATGGATAGCTGTCTGTTTGTACGTATATATTTGGAGGTCGTGATATGAAGATGGATGCAACTGTGTGATCATGACGTTGTTAGTTGCTTCACGAAAATAACGCTGCAACATAAACCTTTCAAATTCTATTATTTCAGAAAGGATCGGCGATGTGGGGCCGAGCCGATCAAGACCCACTTATTAACGGAACTCTCGCCGGGGCTTAAGTGGCAATTAAGATGTTCAGTAATCATGAGAAAATAGAAATTAATTGTGAAAATTTGCACTCCATTTGTCTTGGAGAAGTATCCCTTAAGCTGATAATCTCACAACCATTCCTGAAATCCCATGAAAACCTCATTGACCTTCTCCAACAACCAATACCCATCTCCCAGCTCACCCTTCACTATCCTCGCCCCTCTAAACACAGTTACCTACATGAGTCAATAGCCTTGTTACACAAACCAGATCCATTCTCATCTCTGTACTTCCCACCCTGACTCTGCATTTCTTTTCCATCTTCCATGACACCCGGTGGGTGTATCATGGGCCCGGATACTCACTTACTCGCCGCCAAATTCCCCGAACCTATTTTGAGAACGGCACCAATAGAGAGAGAAATTAAAAAGAGATATAGTGTGTGAGAGAGAAAGAGAGAAAGAGAGAGAGAGGAGGGAAGAGAGAACAAAGGGCTAGTCAGCTAAAATGGCTGGCTAGGGAGGTAGGAATGGGAAGATTGGTGGATAGATTATAAGACGAAAAGAGAGCTCGTGATAGAATCAGCACGTGACCTATGTGAGACTTCGCTTGTAGTTTCCTAATGCCACTTGAAACTTAATGTGAATGTGGTCAATAGTAAAATTGGTGATGAGAGGCGTGAGAATCATGATATGATGTAAATTATCAGACAATCGCTAGCAACAATTAAAGAATAAAAACCCAGAATGATTCAATTAAAAACCCCGGTTCAACTGTCAATCAAGATGCTTTATAGCCGTGATCAACTAAACTAGAGCTCACCTCCTATCTTGTCTTCTAATACATTCTCATCCCTTGATATCAGCCTCTAACTCCTGTCTCTTGGCCGCCCTCTCTGCAACATCCTCCTCACTCAACCCATACCGATCCCTCCATAACCTTCTCATCACCTGATACAAAAACACATACTGTGCCTCACTCTGCACCATCAACTTCCGCTGTTCTCTCAAAGTATCCACCGTATTGAAAATCAAATCTCCTCGAGTATCCACCGCTCCCGGGGTAATCGGACTCATATCATCCTGGTTCCCGTTCGCTGAGACAGTCCAGTTAAAGCCGTCACCGAGCAGATATCCGTTGTCTAGCTCACGCTTCAGGTGCTCCAGAGCAATAAATGTGCCTGTGCGCCCAACTCCTGCAGAGCAGTGAATGATGCGAGGGTTCGCAGCATTGTGGTTGTACTGGCGGGAAAGTTCCATCAGATACAGGAATGATGGAATGTCATCGGGGGCCGGGACACCAAAATCAGGCCAGCGGGTATAGAAAAGGTGATAAATGGTGAGTGTACGGGTCGTAGTTGAGGGCGTGGAGTCAGTGGTATGAGTTGTAGATGGCTCGGAAGTGGTGGAAGTGGTGGAAGTGGTGGAAGTGGTGGAAGCGTTGGTAGTAGATGATTCTGTCGTTTCATTCGCAGTGCTATTCTCGATGGACTCAATTACGGGTGTAGTATCCGTGTTCGTAGACTCGGTAGGTGCGTCTTCAGCTGCTTCAACCTCGAGGATACTGATTGTCTCGGAAACACTATTTTTAGTCTCGGTAGCAGCTGGCGCAGATGCTATACTGGGTGTTGACTCAGACTCTTCCCCGGAATCCTCTTCCTCGGTGACAGACAACAATAAAGCTTGTCCATTAGCTGCTGGCTGGGACATTGCGGACGCGTCAGTAGAGGGTTCCGAAGAATTTGGCTCCGTAATTGTCATGAGTAACTTCCGAACCTCGATGGCGCCATCAGCAAGCATCTCAATTGTGTCGAACTTGACTTTGGCTCTCCATCCGTCCTGCCAAATATCCTCATTGTTGATCTCCATCTCTTCCGACTGCTTATCCAATGGGAAATAAGCATGACATTTGTTCTGGAAGTTCTCGACCAGGTTGGTCAACTGAACAATGACACCCTCGCCATCCATTTTCTCCGCAATCATCCGCCACACATATGGCGTAGATACATCCGTGGGACCTTGCATGGCGATATATTTAAGTTCTGGCAACCCCTCCGGGTTACCTGTTGACATCAAGGATATCGGAGAGGCATTGACGTAATTTTGGGTATGTTGTGGCACATTAAGCGTAACCCGGTTATGGTTCCACGGCTGAATATTTATATACCGGTCCAGCCCTTGCTGTGCCGGCTCCGGATGACGATACGATGGCTTCCTTGACAACTGCTCAAAACCAGACGGTGCACATGTCGCAGAAGTCGTTGGTCGAGGCGGACTATTCGACCGGTCCTTCCGGGCCCTCTTGCAACCAAAAGCAACACGGTTACGCTCAATCCATGTGAGCTCGTTGAACTTTGCTTGTACGTCTGTGCGCAACGAGGGGGCGGGGTGGTTAGCTTCTGGAACATATAGAATTGCTCTCCATGGTGTATTATGTAGCTGTTGTTGTAGCCCACGTTATATTATATATTGAGATTACATAACAAACTTACCTCGTACAGATGACTGCATAAACGGCGGCATCTTTGCACCCTTGGGCGACGGCGTGCGCAATGCGGCCGCCCCGGATATTGAGTGTCGTGACTTTCCAAGTAGCGGCGACATGTTGCCCCAGCTAGCTTGCGCGGCGTGAAAGTGATTCTTAAGCGCGGTTCCAGCAACCGCGAATTTGCCCTTGGACGATACTTTGCGATGGTGATTCGGTTTAGACCGTGGGGAGGCCACAGCCGGTGCTGGTGACGTGGTATCGAGCGTGTGACCGAGAGCAATGAGTGCAGGGGCCGCAGCAGATGGTGATGGAGTGGCAGCGACGGCAATTGCGGTAATGGATGGGTTTCCAAAATGCGCTCCGCTGGTTGAGATGGGCGGAGGCGCAGGTGACCGTGAGCGCTTCATTGGGCCGCGGAATGGAAGGGATCTGAATGCCGAGGGTAGCCGACTGGAACGAGGTGTCTTGGTGGCTGATATTGGCGAGGCGGATGTTGTTGTTATGGAAGGAAGTGTTGCAGTATTGTTGTTGAGGGTAGCGACAGCTGCAGCTGTGTCGAGTGCCGGAGGACTAGCAGGTCCAGATTTAGATTGCGTTGACGTAAGAGATACTGGAAGCGGAAGATGGGAGCCCCCGGCGGCCGCGTTGCTTAATACAAGCGACGAGCGAGATGATGATGCTGAGGCTAAAGATCCAATAGACTTCTGAGCTTGAGCGGCCAAGACGGCCGGCGGCGCAGATGGCACACGGCTACGAGCAGTAAGGTGTGAAGGCGTCGGAATTAAGGAACCAGTACTGTCACGAGGACCAGCACCACGAGCAGGACTTTGACTAGACGAAGAAGTGGTTGTTGTCGAGGCGTTGGAAATAGTTGTATGACGAGTGCGACGGGCGGTAACAGCGGAGCCGAGTGCCGAGTCGGAGGCGGCGCTTTTAAGAGAGGGGATCCCGGAGGATGGACCGTTAGGGCCAACGGGAGGAAGAGCTAACGGGGATGAGGTGGGAGATATCGGGGTGAATGAGGCGATATGATCGGGAGCGGTAGCAGTGTGTGGCGAGGCTATAGAAGTAACTGATACTGATGGAGTGACGATCTTGGGACGACGTCGTAACTTGGGAAGACGGTCCATGGCGGGGATTTATATAAAATATGGATCGAAGAATCGAAGAAACAGACTAAGTGGGAATTAGAGGATGAGGGAACAATTTGGCGGATTGGGATCACTGATTTTTGTGGAGTTTGGCTGCGGAGGGCGAGGCGAGGGTGTCTTTCTGGGTTCCAGGCGGGCGGTAGTCGCGAAAATGGGAAAGTCCCGGACTCTAGGACGAGGGTTTTCTGTGGGTTTTTTTTTTCAGACTAGGGAGAGCAATAAAGTCAGGAACGTACGTCCTGGAATGCTTAATTGGAGCTGGGGGAGGGGTGGTTGAGTGCACACAAAAGCGACAACTAGCAGTGACTTGCTGTTTCTAACTAATGTTGAGGGCAGGCGGCTGGTGTCTTTGGCGGGTTGTTGCTGGTTTCTGGTAGAGGTGGCGAAAGCCTTCGGCTATTTGGGAATTTGGGAAAGTGCGCAGAATATGGAAGAGGAATGATGTGACGGGATGGGCTTGAACAAAACGAGAAGACCACGGTCCAATGATAGATGGTTGGTAGGATAGCGTTGTGTATGTATGTGGCACAATATGCAGAAGATAGACTTAGAACAAGTCTGAACAAAGCGGATCAAACAGATCGCAAAATGGCAGTAGATAAGATTTTAACAGTGAGGAATTGCTGGCACAGAACAAGCCAACGTCGTGGTAAGTAGAGAAAACGCAAGAATAGTCTAAACTAGAAACCAGGAGAAAAGAAGAAAAGTGAACAAGCGCCCAGTCGTCATGCCCTTCCCTATATCAATGCAATTTCAATTCCAAATCCCATAACACAGAACGCCAGCCAACCAGTCAGCCAGCCGCACAAGCAGTAACCCGCCCAGCCCAAGCCAACCACAGGCGCGGGTCCCTTCCCTATCACACACTCTACACCCTTCGCCCTTCACTACCTGCCGCCGATTCTTGTGTCAAACATTGAAACTCCTCGATTAGGAATTATTGCCAGCATGTAGTAGTAGTAGTAGTAGTATTAAGTTACGTCGGGTATCACGCACTGGTTGACTCGACGCCGGACTGGGTACCGGACAGACAGTAAGGATGTCTGCACACCTATATATGAGTGTTCCGCAAGCGGGAATATTGCCAGCATGCTACCTGCTGATCCGCTCACTGTGGGCCAGGGCGCGGCAGCCCGCTCGCCGGTGCGCTACGATATTCTGCAATCGCCTGTAAATACAGAATACAGGACGCTTGGAGCAATGGATAGTTGACTATTGTGGCTCTAAATACTGGGTCGGCGGGATTCAGATGGTTTGGAGGGGCAGGACACGGGGCAGGGAATGGTTTTGGGGTTCTTTTCTTAACTTGCCTTGGGATTTCATAGGTGCTTGGTTTATTTTTCTTTGGGAAAGAAGCTTTCCACACATGGATGTGGCACAGTCAGCAAGAAAGGAAGTCAAGGTCACAATATATATTAAAGTGGAGCTAGTTTGGTATTCTGTGTGAGGATATGTGTCTCCGGCGGCCAAACTAACGGCTCAGAAATAGATGGGAAATTCATGTTAATAACATTATCAGAAACCCCCAGGCACTGGGTTGGCGCCCTGGAAAGCAAGTGGGACCGTCGAAGTCTTCAAACAGGCCCGGAACATGAGAGTAAGTGAAATGTGATGGAAGGGCTGGCTGATGGCTGGCTGATGGCTGGCTGGCACCAATGGCTGGCTGGCTGGCTGGTGCTTATTTACAGTGTGTCAACGTTTCAGAATCACCCCGGCAGGGCTATGGCGCCGTATCCATTAGAAGGGGCCGGAAGGTCTTTTCTTAGCAGGTTTTGAGAGACATGTTCCAGAAGAACAGCCAGTAAGTGGTCCGAGACTTGGAGTGAGAGGGTGGGTTAATGGAAGAGGGCCAACAGCGGATGATATCATGGTGCTTAAAATAGGCATTTTCAGAGCGAGGCATGGCCTTACAGATTCAAGGCCATGGAGCTGGCGATTGAGCTGGCGATGGCTATGAGGTTGGCATATTTTAGGAGATCATGACTCCCAAGTAATAGTGGGACTATAGCCAGAGCGCTTGAGACTTACATCCAGACAATAATGATAAGAATTGTTCAATAATAGCATAACAAGATCCTACAGATCATCTACAAATGACTGTCGCCCCTCTTTTGTTGGATAAACCCCATTCGCAGAACGTCACATCAGCGCTTCATCTAGCCAACCAAAACATCGGCTCCTCCCCACCACCTTCATATCAAGCTCCACTATCAATTCCAGACAAAGCCATGTGTAGCTCCCCTTGACGTATAGTCCCTTGACGTATAGTCCCTTGGACTTGGTGAAATATATGTCTAAGACCAGCACGCTAATTATAAATTTATATTTTGCAAATTTCCGAATATTTAATCTTGAATTATCCAGCCCAGGAAATCAACGATCTTCCTCCAATAGGGGCGCTGTCTCGCCTCGCCTCCAGCCAATTTGAAGCCCTGTCGTGGCTATTTTACTCCCTGTAGGATCATTGACAGAGATGTCGTGGGATGCTCATGATCTGCTAGTCAATTTGTGTATAAGTCGTCTTCATCCATGGTTGCGCTAGAAGCTCCTTTGAGAATGGTTGGCGAATCCTATGAAGGCTGGATAATCGGGATGTAACCCTGGTAATGTATAACCCTTGCGATGGAGTACATAACTTAGTTGTTGTATATTAGCCTTGAACAATATTGTATGATCGACATCTGGAACTTCATGCAAATAAACGAAAGACAAGTTGTTTTATAGGGATGTAATATCCAATATATTGGCGAAGTAAAAATAAGCCCCTAACAACAGAGCTCACATTTCTCCTCTGACGTCAACTAACCATATCTCCATTCCACCCTCCATCCCACCTCACTTCTCCCAGACCATGTCGTCTGATCTTCCCATGTGGACATCCTTTCTCCGGTCTCGCGTCCTCCGCATTTCCCACCATCATCTAAGCACAGACTCGTCCCATCGTTCCAATCTCTTCGCTAATGTAGTGATATATAAGTTAACAATGCTATGATATTAATCAAGGTAATGCAATGTGTGGTATAATAACAAGCGCCTATCATACAACTAGGATGCTTTAGTCCTAAGAAAACTCGCCAAAAATAAATCTAAAATGATAATACAATATTTAAATAATACAATCTCCTGAATCCCCATCGGCCCCACTCTTTACTTGCCCTCCGGCGCCGTATACAACGCACTGGCAAACTCACCACACTCTACCTTTTGCACTGTCTTCATCTTCTTTCCCTTCTCCCCAACCTTAACAACCCGTCCCCTCTCCGGCGCCTGCAGTCTTTGTACAACTCCTTCCGCAATATCCGCCGCTGGGATATTCGACGGCCCCGGCAGATTTGACCTTTTCCCATTCCCTAGCTGGTACATCTCATTCCCTCCCCAAACAAGGACATCCCTCGGCCCCTTCACTGATCCAGTTCCCTCCAAGATCGCTGCAGCATGCGTAGCACCAACTGAAAGTTGTCCGGCAAGGATCGGCAACATGCGTTCGTCAGCTTCGCTATATTCCCGCAAGGCGGAAAGACCCTTGACACGCCCGGGCGTCGAAGTCATGTGGAGCCATTTGCCGGTGCCAAGAGATCCAAGATGGCCTTGGCCAGCTGCCCAGATATCGGTGGCCCCGGGGTCCTTGGGGGATCCAGCAGCGAGGAAGGTGTTGAAGCCGCCGGCGTAGACTTGAGTGAACTTGACATCGATGTCTCGGCCATAGAGAGCAGTTGTACCGACCTTGACGGGCTTGTCACTGAGGGTGGAGCCCCAAGGGTTTGGGAATCCAAGTTGGCCAAACATGTTGTCGCCAAAGGCCCAGACTTGTCCCTCGGAAGTCAGGACAATGGAGTGCTGGGCGCCAGCGGCGATTTGGGTGACCTTCTTACCAGAGAGCCCAGTGACTTCGTGGGGTTGGAAGTAAGGGCCTTCGGGACGGGATTCCCAGGTGAGACCTGGAATGCCTAGTTGACCATGCGCGGGGAAGGCACTGGTGGAAGCGGCGGCAGAGAAGACGCGACCAGCAGAGGTGAGAAGAAGGCAGTGGTCAGTACCACTGGCGATGGAAGTGACAGTTTCCCCACGCGGGAGGTCCTTGGGTGTTATGGTACGGAATTGGGAGGGAGTGGAACCGGAGGGCCATAGGGCCGGAACCCAAGATTTGGAGGAAGTAGAGGCTGATTCGATAGTGGTTTCGGATTGGTCGGCTTTGGAGGCAGGGATGGAGAAGACATCACCCTTGGCAGACAAGGCGATGATCCGGTCGGTGGATACGGCAACTTGCGTGATGTTCCGACCAGACAAGATGACTGTCGGCTCTGGCGCCGTCTTATCAAACCTCTTTCCCCACTCTACAATATCGCCCTTTTCAGTGACTGCAACACCAAAGTCCTTTTTCAACTTTACATCTCTCAAGACTTGTCCATCAAAGTACGCTAACCGTCTTGGCGTCCCTACGCAGTTATCCTTATCCTTCTTCTTGGTCGCTGTCGGATCCGCCACCTTGTCTCCGTTGTATCCCCAAAGATACAACCCAGGTTCCTCCCACGACTTAGGAACAACACCAAATGCAGACGGTGGCGGCGGCGCATTCTGCAGGTTGACTTTGGCCTTGGTAGGCCGTAGACGGGTTTGCTCGGCGGCGGCCTTCTCGGCTTCAGTGGGCTCGTTAGAAATGAAGCGCATAATATCCTTATAGTAGTATACGAAGGAACCAGTGATACTGAAGATACCAGTGATTTGGGCGATGCGGAATAGACGGAGCTGGCTGGCACGGGTGCCGAAGGAACGGGCTTGCGAGGGGAATCGATGAGGGCCAGCCAAGGTGGCACGCCGTAGGGCGGTGGCAGGGAGCCTGAAGGCTCCAGGAGAAGGCATAGTGAAGCGATTGATGAGTTAGAAAAATATCTGGAAGCCAGAATGTGATACCTTAAATTGTAGGATGTGGTGACTATCGTATATCAACAAAAATTGGAAGTTTCACGTCGAGGATTTGATTGGTCTTCTCACCGAGGTCTATTCACCGAAAGCTCGCCCTGACCGAGCTAAGTGACGTCAAAGGATAACCCCATATTAATAGACCCTAACTTAATTCACGTGCTGATTAGATCAACCTACCCTAGCTGTTGTTGTCCCCACTACGCAACGTCGCCTGTAAGTTTAAGCATCGTAGGCGCATTCTCGACACCCCGATTGCGACAGCTTCACTCTCAGGCGCATCGTGGATCCAAGACTCAATTAACACCATGTTCGATGACCAATGGTACAATTTCACCCCGGAGGTGATCAACAAGGCTCCGGGCACCCCTAAGACGCCGCGGGGCCACGGGCGCAAGCCGTCATTATTGCAGCAGCCCAATGTATGTGATCCTCTCTTGATA
This sequence comes from Catunica adiposa, assembly GCA_001640685.1. NCBI lineage: Eukaryota > Fungi > Ascomycota > Sordariomycetes > Microascales > Ceratocystidaceae > Catunica > Catunica adiposa. Next base: position 117,209 of record LXGU01000029.1, read on the forward strand.
TATCGTAGTTGAACAGGGCGATGATTGTAGGGCTGGATTGTGTTTACTGATGAATGTCTGTGGTATCCGTAGGGTGGCGATAGTGCTAGAGCTAGTATGGAGCTTTCACGACCAATGCTTTCTACGATTGAAGATGAGGAGGATAACTTTCCGGAGCCGGAGGTTCTCAGGAGGACTTGTTCCATAGATGAGTTGAAGAAGACACGAAAACAGACTTTAGCTGTGAAGTTTGCAAAACGGACAACTTATGCATCACAAGTGCCAGCGCTGGACCTTGATGGATATAGTGCCTCAGACGATGACATCACCTATGATTCAGAGGATGATGATCGAATCCTCGGAAAGAGCCGCGCAGTATATACGTACGTGTGTGCCCCTGTTCGAAGACTGGCTTTTACAGACTGACATTGCCATCTTTTCTAGTGCTTATCGTTCCCAGCTGTCCATGACCGAAGGCCACCTTGCAAACCTCATCGCTGACACCGACTCTACGATATTACTACTTGAAAAGCTCGCGACATCTTTCCAGAACGTCGAAGAGCAAACAACGTCTTTTAGGTCGCAATGTGAAGATCTTATTGCTGACCAAGAACGACTTAAGAAATTGGCCGATGAGGTTGGGACTGACTTGCATTATTACGGTTACCTTGACGGAGCGACCCGGAGATTAAATTCTCCCGGGGCCGGCCGTATGGTGGAAGACTCGACATTTGCGGATACATTTAGACATTTGGATTCTTGTATCGATTTTATGGCAGAGCATGTGAGTGACAACCTTTCCCTTTACTTCAATCAAGTACTAATTACCTCTTTCTTGCTATAGCCCAAGTATCGTGAGGCAGATAGCTACCTCGCCCGCTACCAATCGCTTCTTACTAAAGCTCTCCACCTCCTCGAAACTGCCCTTACTGGAAAAGTTGAAAAGGTGGCATCAAGTCTCTCTGCTCAACTAGCGACTACAACCTCAGAAGCCGCCCAACATGCCCTGTCTTACGACCGCTTTGCTGAACTTGTCCTCGACTCCTACTCTCTAATTCCCAATGTCCACGAAGTAACAACCCGAGTCTACACCGCAACTGGCATCCACAAAGACCTCGCTATTTCTTCTACCGATGAGTCGCCAAAGCCTGTCCATCCTTGGCAACCAATTTACCAAAACTCCACCAAGAACATGTTTTATAGTTACATTTCAACCCGTGATCAGCACATCCGCGCCCTTGCTCTTCGCGATACCGAAGAATACAAACGTGCCCAAGCTGCCGCGACGACTCCAGCCGCTCTTGAGACTGCTAGTCGCACATACATCCAGCAATGCTTTGAACGCGCCTTCAATGAAGTGAATCTCTTCGCCAAGATATTTGGTTTCCTACCTCGTCGGAGTCCCGATGAAGACTCCGCATATGCCGTCCTCGCTAGCTACAATCGTATCCTTGTGAACCCGGCTAACCTTGCACCCCCTGGCGCCGCTATCCAAGCTGGCCTTCAATCGGCAGAGCTTCGAACCGTGTGTAACATAGTGGGGTGGCTTGCTAACGAGTTCCTGCTTGTTGATTATGACGAGGAAGGAAGTGAGGAGCCGTTTGCTGTGTTTGCGAGAGAATATGCGGCGGCATTGTTACAGGAACATTTATGGCCATTTGTTGAGAGAGGTTTCGAGGCGGAAGTTGCCAAGGTGATAACTAGGGTTCCAGCAGATACGGGGCCGGTGGTTATCCCAAAGGTTGTGGGACCGGTTGTGTCAGCTAATGCGGCGCCGGTTGTTAAGGTTGCGGGGGCGTTGTTAGACATGTTTGACCAGTGTATGCCGAAGGATCGTAGTGTAAGTAAACTTTCTTTTCAGGCATATTGCCTATCATATCACTTTGCTAACATCTATTATAGAAACAATCGGTGGTTATTTTCAGCATTGTCCAGGAAACCATCAAGGCTCTTCAGAGATCCGAAGCCCGGGCCAAGGCGACCCCAGGATCCTCCGACTCAGATTTGTTTCTCCTCAAGAACCTTCTCGTCCTTCGGAACCAACTCGTCACTCTTGAATTTGGCGACCTATCTCAAACAACCTCGACATCCACCAATCCACTGGCGCCTATCTGGGACACTCTGAACCCTCAAGCCTGGCTTGGTCTGTTCAACACTATAATGTCCGTCGCACCCCTTCCGAACATACCCCTTTGGTCCCGCATGCCGTCTATCTCCGGCTCCAGTGCGCCTACATCAACACCCGGGATCCCCCCATTGACTCGGGAGACAATGAGTGAGCATCTAGATGAGCTGCTGAGGAGGGCGATCTATGGGTTTACGGGGCGGTGGGCGGCCAAGATGGTGGAGGCGAGAGGGGAGAAGGGAGAGAAGGGGGTTAAGGAGTTAGCAAAGATTGATGTGGATTTGGATGATTTGTTGGGGAGTGTGTTTGGGAATCAGGGTGAAGTGGTGGAGAGGTTGAAGGAGGCGATTGAGATGAACGTTGAGATGCAGCTGGAGCAGAAGGGGAAGGGGAAGAAGTAGGCAGCTGGTTAACCGGAGCAATTATACTACAAAAGAAGGGGCATATTCCTTCACCTGAGCGTATCTTAGTTCCCGCGTAAACAGAAATAAATGTGCCCCCATATGTCTAAGAAAACCTTATATCTATCGTTGCTTATATAAGCTTGTCGTGTAAATGACAAAAAAGGAAATCACCATTAAATGATGGATTGAAAGTGCGACCAAGCAGGGACTCGAACCCTGAGCCTTTGCCAAGTTGGAAGATAACCGGAAGACAACGCGCTACCATTGCGCCACTCAGCCTGGACTTTGTTGAACTTAGCTGAGCCGGATCTTCCTATATACAGTACGGCAGGACCGGGGAAGGAAGCGACCTGTCGCATAGCAGGACAATTGTTGATTCTTTTGAGGGGACATTTTGTTCTCGGAGGACACGATGGGCATTTTGGAGGGGAGATACGGGTCTAAACGGGGTGACTTTCTGGCTTAGAGGAGATGAAGGAACGCTTTCCGCGGGATGTTGTGCACGGGGAAGGCATGGCCTTGGAGAGTTTGCCCCGCTTTTCTTTTTCGAGGGGGACAGCGCAGGAGGATGAGTTTTCGCGGGGCAGCACGTCATTTAATAGAGAAGGATAAGAGAAATTATAGGCGGTGGAAGAGGGATACACAAGGGGTTAATGGCCTAAAATCTCAATGGGTTAGTGATAACCATACGTTATCAATCATCAACCCGATGTCGTGATTACGGAATTACCAATGCAAAATGAATGACTACGTATGTGACTATCGATCACCAAAAATTTAAACCTCATATAAATAGTTCTATATCCCTCTCGGCTCTCCATTCACCGCAATCCCCTCCTGTTCTCTCCACGGTAAATGCGTGCTATTTTTCCCTCACAATAACCGCCCAAGTCACCGTCTATTCGCCGCGCTGAGACCCTCTCTTACTAGCATCGCCGTCCGTGTTGCGCTCCTTCCTTGCTTATCTAACCATCGGCCGCTCTTCTCCGTTTGCGTCGGTGACCATTGAGTTGTGATCTTATATATACACAGAGGAATTTCACGGGTGAATAATTCAGTGAATTTCCTGGGCTAATCATAGAGTTTTTCTGTTTTTTTTCTTTGTTTTTATTTCTTCATTGTCTCGGGATAGATTTTGGTTACAGCTACATACGCAACACATATTCTCATTTACAATGGCCGATATCGTCGAAGAACCCCCCAACTCCGGCCTTCAGACCGCCAAGGACCTCTTTGCCGGCGCCACCGGCGGTATCGCTCAGGTTCTCCTCGGTAACTATCCCTCTCTCATTTCCTCCCCCCGTATCCCCCTCAACTAACATCCCATCCTCAGGCCAACCTTTTGACATCGTCAAAGTCCGCCTTCAAACCTCCACTGCCCACTCCAATGCCCTCTCAGCCGCTAAGTCCATCTGGAACAAGGAAGGTCCTCTCGCCTTCTACAAAGGCACGCTCACCCCCCTCCTCGGCATTGGTGCCTGTGTCTCCGTCCAATTCGGTGGCTTCCATCAAGCCCGTCGCTGGCTCGAAGAGCGTAATTCGAAAAATGGTGGATCCGCCGCCCTCAGCTACCCGCAATATTATGCCGCTGGTGCCTTTGCTGGTATCGCGAACTCTGTGATCTCTGGCCCCATTGAGCATGTGCGTATCAGATTGCAAACGCAACCTCACGGGGCGGCTAGGCTATACAATGGGCCTATAGACTGCGTTAGGAAGCTTTGCCAGCAAGGCGGTGGCATTAAGGGTCTTTACCGCGGAGAGGTTGTCACAATTGCCCGTGAAGCTCAAGCGTACGGTGTCTGGTTCCTCGCTTTCGAAATGCTCATGAACTGGGATGCCGCCCGTCTCAAGATCGACCGTAAGGAAATCCCCACTTGGAAGGTCGCCTTCTACGGTGGTTTGGCTGGTGAGGCGTTGTGGGTGGCGTCGTATCCTTTGGACGTCGTCAAGAGTAAGATGCAAGTGGATGGATTTGGAAAGGACCAGAAGTACAAGACGATGAGAGATTGCTTCGCAAAGATTTATAAGGCGGAGGGCATGATGGGGTTCTGGAAGGGATTGGGGCCGACATTGCTGAGAGCCATGCCGGTGAGTGCGGGTACTTTTGCTGTGGTGGAGATGACTATGAGAGCTATCAGCTAGAGGAGACGATAACAAGAACATTTGTTTATACTTTGGGCGTTTTCATTGATATCAATATATACACATATTACAGGTCAAGTCATGCAAGCCATTTCTACCTTCATCCACGGTGTTCAGCATATAAAAGTCAATCACGTGTCATATATTCCTATGCCTCTATACATCATATTCCAACCTCCTCCTCAAGATATCCCGCGCATTTGCATTGCTCAGATCAAACAACTCCAGCTCCTCCAACACAGCCTTTGCTTGTGCGTTATCCCTAAACACCCGGTCCGTCACATCTCTAAACAACGGACCACTGGTTCCTTCTACCGGTAGATTCAGCAACTTCAACCCATCCGTAAGACTGCCCAGTGCTGTCGAAGAATTTGGGACACGCCGCTCCAAGACTGAGACGATAGCGTTGACGTCGTGGCGGAATTGAGCGGCACCATAGGCGGTGAACTCGGTGTGCATGAGGATGCTGTTCCAAAGGGTGGTTTGGAGCTTGCTGATGGAAAGGCGGAGGACGCGGCGGAGATCAGCGTGGCCGAGGATTTTGTGGATGAAGTCGAGGTTGCGAGAAAGAATCTACGTAAGATGTTAATAACTAATCGGTAAGGGACTAATGAAGATGAAACTAACAGTGAGAAATTCGTTAAGTTCGCCAGTGACGCCAAGGTTAGCTTCTATGTTGTTGTTAGAATGTCTTCTCTGAAATATAAGAGGTTACCGATAAATATACCATCCACTTCTCTGATTAACCGAGTCCACTCAATATCAGAAAGATACAACCGTAACGCCTTGTTATGGGAGTCCACAATAGCATTTACAAGCAAGTCCTGCGCTTGATTCTTGACTCCAGTAAAAGCTGCAATCGCTTCGTCAAATAGAGAACCCTCGGTCTTGTCTGACTCTTCCTGGACAGCCCCAGAAATTCGGCTCTTGACTTGATCTACCGTCAGCGTACTCGTGACTCTCTTATGTTCACCGCCCTGGGCTCGGTCAAATAGGCCACCCCAAAGCACAATAAAGAACTGAACACCGCTTGTTAGTATATTGTCTCTTGAATCGGATATCAATTTGGCTTACCGCATCGTAAGTCCAGGATTGCATATTTGAAATAACATGATCAGCACTCCCATAGATCTTGCACAGCGACTCCATCCCGCCCGTCCCTTGCAACGCCTGTTCGTCCTCCTTACTGACGCCGTGAAGCGTCCTGCCAACCTTAGAAGTAATCGTTTGGTATGCCTGGAGGCCATCCTTTAGATAATCATGATACGAGTCTAGAATGTCCATCTGGATGTGCACCAGAAATTTCAAGCAATATCTAAACTTGCGGATGCGCTTGTACTGTCCAGTGATTGCCTTTAGCAGATCAGTAACCCGGATAGCACCCTTTGTTGGCTTGGACTTCCTGTCGTTACCGTAGTCGTAATCAATTGTCCGAGCATCTGGTGCCGCCAAAATAACCTGAAGTCTTTTTTGGGCGAATTCCTTCTCGGCTTCAAACCAGCGCGGGAACCAGTCTTCAAGAACAGTTGTTGTGAGCCCCTCCCAACCAGACAGAGTCCCATCATGGTAGCTGAAACGCAATTTGATCTGGTCATCAAAGTCCATGAGGGCCGTCATGAAGCTTGACAAGAAGACACCATCAGTGGCCTTCTGGGTAAGTGTCATCTGGATCTTCTCTAGCATCACCGGTAACATTGCCGTTACCAGCGCACAAACAGGATCAACGTATGATAAGTTGTTCGCCGCCGGAGTGTCCTTCATCTTAAACGCCATCAACCGTCCCAGGTTCTCTCTAAAGAAATCCTCCCATTTCTCAATGGTATCCAAGAACCACTTGAAGCACAAGGACGCAGTCATCTCTGGCTCACTAGTCTTCCTGTCTGCCAAGAAATGGTATCTAAACTCTACAATGAACGCTCCTGCCATCACTTCAATAGGCAATAACGGAACCGCAGCCTCCGATCTCGTTGCCCGATCACAAATATCTGGCATATCCAAATCGAGTACCTTGTTAACACATAACAGCCACTCATCATCCATTTCTGACGTCAAGTCAACCTGCGGCCACTTTCGTGCCCTTAGGATATCCTCCAGTTGGCGTGCTAACACTGCCCGCATCTCCTTTTTGGTCTCCACGGCCAAATTTTCAACTTGGTTAACCAAGTGACCCGCAGCTTCATCAGCAGCCTTGTGGGCTTCACGGAGTGACTTGCCAAGGGTCCCTAGGATCTCGGCAGGCTTGACGGCGGCACCAGGGTTCTCGGCGACAAGCGAGAGGGCTTGCTCTTTGAGACTATAGGCATAGTTTAGGGTCTCCAGGTACTCAATTGCAGTATCGATATTTTGAATCTTAGCCAACGGCAATTGCAGTCTTTGAATCGCTGCCGTTGGGGCTGTTGTTGTTGTCGTAGCTGTTACTCGGCGATCGATGGAAGCTTGGAGGGCTTGGAAAGCGGATATGCGGGAGTCGAGATCAGTGGCAGCGGCGTGTTGGGCATCACGGGCTTTGTCAAGATCAGTAATTGTGGAGTCAAGCTGGGATTGAAGCTGGTCGCGCTGAAGCTCAACGCCAGCAATAAGGGAATCAAGATCAGCGAAGTCTTCAAGTGTTTGGAGTTTGTCATCAAGATAGTCAGCGATACGGATATCGATAGAGTCCATTTCAGCCATTTTGGAAACCATGGGCATAAAGTGCCCAATTTGTATATATAAATAGACCTGATTGTTGATATCGATGACGGTGGTCCTGATCTCTATAGTGAGGTTTTGGCTCGACGTTGGGTCCTTGTGGTACAGCTCATGACACCTAAAGCTCAATGTGGGGCAAAGGTCCAAGATAGGAAATGCTATCCATTTATCCGTTGTATTTTAATGCATTAAGGTGGGAATTCTGATCACTCTTCCCTAATCACACAAGCGACGTCATTGCTATCTGAAAGGGGCCTTGTCTCACTACATGTTGAGATGAATTATATATTCAGTAATAAGACTGTGCATTTATCTACGACTACATGGCTTCAAGAGGCTCACAATTTTATCGTGTATGCCTTGGAGCATGCATTCGCCCCTTGGCCACGTATCTTGTAAATCTAAACTTCAATAAGCGCAGTCTGTGCCGATTATCCGTATGTGGGTATTGGCGACTAAACTGCTCTAGCAATAACATTATTGACGTCATAATCAATACACAGAAAGTGCCCAACAATGGCGTTTACATAGGCGCCCAAACTAGAATCAGGGCTTGGGTTGTATGTATGCCTGCGTCCCTGATCTGTACTTGAAATCACCCATACAAGACAAGTTCCTGGTTGTCATTATGTAGTGCGGAGACCTGGGTCATGTGGGCCACATGTCTCTAGTTTCATCATGGGATAAATCGGCAACTTGACATCGTGGTGAGGCTTGGTTCACGCTGACAGGACCGAATACTACCCTCTATTGCTGTTACAGTATAAGCCTTGGCTATATTCTTGTCACCTTGGAGGCCAATGGTCCATTTTCAATATAAGCACACCTCCACCTGAACAGTAAATATAGCCGGCCATATATTATCGCATTTGCTTGGCTTCGTGATGGCCAACCAAGTGACGCTGTTGAAGGGGGCGCCGATCCTCTGCCGGGGCGGGTGCATGATTCTGGTGAAATTGGCAGTTACTACCATTGTGCTTGCCATGTTTAAGAAGTAATATGCCCAACTTAAAGTTGGCATGAAAAGAGCTAGATTTCTGGTAGTTCTCCAGCATTCAGTTCTTTTGTTGCCTTGTAGTTCTTCTTTTATCGACATCCGCCAGCTTATTGTTCAATCTGTCAGAATATCCATACACGATTCGGGCATTAGTTTCGACGATCCCCCGCCCCGGAATCTTTCTCCGCCAATTGCGGTCCACTACGGCCCCCAAACGACATAATGGCTATCGACATCCGACGAAAGCTGCGCAGAGAACGCACCGTTTTCTTCGGCTCTCAACTCGGCGGCTCCTCCGTTACCAATTACAGCTACACCGATTCCCCTTCACGTCTTCTCATTCTCGACGCACTATTATGCCTACGTCATATTCGCGCTTTGCCCTCGATTGTTTTTCCGTTGACTCCGTGGTCATCGGGCGCTATGGATGAACTGTACCCGAGTAGCGACAACATCATCAGCATTATATTTCACGTGGTTCTTCTCATTTGCCAGTTATTGCTTGGAGTGGTTCTCATATTTCTGGCTTTGGTTCCTACCTGGGTGGCGGTGCTTACGGTTGGGAGTATTATCACAGTGAATGCTCTCATTTCCCGTTATGCATTAAATGGTGGCGAGAGGATCCTATGGTCAAACCCCGATCTCTTGGCCTACAAGCCCGAACATGATTCAGAGCAATGGATCTTCATCAACGGCGTAGCCACTGGTCGCTCGTGGCTCCAGAATAGCATTGACCGACTCGCTATCACATTTGGTCGTCCTGTCATGGGAATCCATAACAAGACTTATGGCATCTTGTTTGATCTCCTGGAATGTCTGATTCAAAGGTCTTTTGGATATGCCACTGATGATATCCGCCTCGCCTACGCCACTATTAAGCACACCCTCTATAGACCCGAGATCAAAAAGGTCATCATAGTTGCCCATTCCCAAGGAGGAATAGTTGCTAGCATGGTCACCGACTGGGCCTTGCAAGAGCTCCCTCAAGATCTCCTGAGCAAACTGGAAATATATACCTTTGGCTCAGCCGCCAACCATTTCAACAGCCCCGCGCGAGCCAAAGCCTCTATCGACGCTCAGTTACCGTCAGGTATTGCCAACACTGCGACCTCAGCCGCTCATGAAGCCGCTGAGCAACTAGCAAAAGCTAGCACATTTCCCATTTCTGAAAAGACCGCCGCTGAGAACCTGCGTGATATCATCGCTACAGCTTCAGGGAACGTTCCATTGGGTACTGCCCAAGACCGGACTATTGGGCATATTGAGCATTATGCGCACACAACCGACTTCGTCAGTTTATTTAGCGTCCTCCACTTTGCTACCTTGACAGCCCCGCGTAGTCAAGTTCCGACATACATGGGTCGAGTGTTTGCCCGTACTTCCGCAGAGACCGGTGGCCACCAGTTTGTCCAACATTACCTAGACGGCATGTTCCCGTTGCGTCGAACCGACAAGGGAGGTTATGAAGCTAGCGATGAATGTGAATTCATGGACTCGGAGCTGCATATCGTCAACGAGTATCGCGTGCGGGAAAGTCCGAGGGAGACAACAAGTGTGGTTGGATTAATGGACCAGATGACAGATTTTGAAGGTCGGAACGTGGGGAGTAGATGGATTGCGGGAAATGATGTCAGCATAAGGTTGATGACCTACACGGCAGAGAGCCATAGGGAGGCTCTAAAGGTCAGGGATTTGAGTCGGCTGTGGCAATATAGAAATGGACAGAGCCCTGAGATGTAGTGGGGCTAGTAACCCTATTCAAACAAGTCGCCTGTCCAGATGATCACTAAGAGTTGCTGATAGATTAGCTGAATAAAAACAAACATTACGGTTATCTGCAAACAACTATGTTTACATTAGTTGAAATCCAAGTATAACACATATCGCAAACTTTTCACGCTAGCCAATAATGTCGACTAGGATCCACTCCAGTGTCAATCGGAGATGATTTGATTGATACATTATCGGTAAAATGGAAACGAGGATCGTTCTAGTGGATCGTAACTATGAGAGGGGCTGGGCTACTGGCGTATGTTCCCGGGAGCCCGTGGAATGTCCGAGATACGCGGGGTAGGCTCCATGGCCTTAGGTGTATAGAAGAGATCCAAAGCAAGTCACTGAAATTAACTGTAGTTTAAGATATAGACACGGCAATTATGAGCATCATCTCTCAACAAATAGAGTCAATTAAAGAGTCAATAATCTAGTATAACGTATGAAGTGCCTCGGCATCATCATCCTGGCTTTTTGAATCCAATGGGTTTCTCGATATGGAAGCCTTGCGGAATCACATGTTAACCCCGCAAGCAGACATCATTACAATAAGACAAAGAGCCACAGAAGCCATTGGCGTTGCACAACCAATCAAACTACAGCGTTTGCACCGCCTTTGATAGAAACCGTGTTCGTCTACCAAGCATATCACAATAGTAACATCAAACATCGTCATAATCACGACCAAGGAAAATGGACAACTAGATCATCAAATATAATGCGTGAAAAATGTGGTTAAATTGGTACAGAAGGGATATAGCAGCATACGCTCGACAAAGACATTCCTGCAAACTTCAGCATGCCATTATCCCAGAGCCTCGTAGACCGGGAAATGATTTTGGTACATAATTTAAGTCTATAATTGGGAAAGATAATTGTTAGTGACTATCCTTGGTTGAATCGGGGCATTATGTGCTCGGGCGAGTGGTGTAGGAGTACCGAGCCCGGGCCGAAGAAAAAAATCCCTCAACTCGGGTATATTTTCGGATCGTCTCGGACTTGAATTTCCTCCACCCGCAGGAACATGCAGGAAAAAACATACGAACTTGGCCATCAGGGCAATCATCAGATCGAACAGACCAATGGCCTCGACGAAGGCGAAACCCAGAATGGCGTAGGAGAAAAGCTGGCCACGGAGAGCGGGGTTGCGGGCAACACCGTTCAGAAGGGCAGCGAAAACCAGACCAATACCGATACCAGCACCGGTCAGACCGATGGCAGCGGCACCCATACCAATGTTCTTGGAGACCTCAACCATGGCGTTGGCAACCTCGGAGGAGTAAGCACGGCGGCCGACAACCTGGCGGGCGACGAGCTGCTGGCGGGCAGCTGTGACGAACAATGCGTTAGTGAATCAGTCCGATAAGTCATGGATATCATCATCGTGGTGGTTAGTAGAGAGATGGCCTGGCAGAACCAAGCAGTGGTGGTGGCTAGTACAAGGCTGAGAAGTTGGCCTGAGGAACATGCCAGCCATTGAAAAACGGTTCAAATCGAATTAGATTCGGATGTATCCAATTGATATAGAATGACACCGGACAAGTCCATGGTACAATGCATCCAGCAAAGCCTGCAATTGAAGACGAATTTGCCGGGAGCCGAGTAAGATAACACGTCGGCATTGGCGCCAATGTATGACGGCGGCATGATCGTGATCAATTGGGGCGAGGGAGGGCAGTATCGTGGGTGGTTGGTGTGAGGAGACAGTGGTCGTGTGTAGGATGGTTGTCTCGCTGCATTGGAGGGTAATACACATTATCAAGTGATAACGCGATTGATCGGCTTTGTGCTCGGCTGTCGAAATTCGGGACACCCTGTTCGGCGGGGTGACCAAGAATTGACGCATCAATTGGACCCTCAACTGACTCCGAACGGCGATGCCATTGAAGTTCGATGACGATGCAAACGGGTTGTTGAGGGGCCCGAGAGCCTAGACCGATGATGCTCGAGGCCAATTGGTCATATTGTTGGATAATTCGGAGCCAATTGGGCTTGTACTGTTGAAGTTGTTTGGGTGGCTGCCTTTTTTTCTCTCAGCCGGACCGGTGGAGGCTGCGGTTCTCGGCGGTATAGGGCGAAAGACACATCTCTGCTACAGACCACGATTGTTTGGGGAATTCAGAATCTCTTACCAGCGAAGGTGCGCTGCGAGGGGCGGGCGACCTTGGCCGCGGAGGCAATGCGGGAAACAACGCGGGCAGACATTGTGATGGTGTTGAGGTGGATGGTGAACAAGGAGAAAGGAAAAGTAGAGGCCGCTGGGATGTGCGAAGAGTTTTGAGGAAGCTTATGGAGCTTTGGCGAAGGGGAAAGGAAAAGGAGTAGAAAGGTCGAAGAAGGGAAGAAAGCAAAAACCCAATGAGGAACGCTCGGGGACCGCAAAATTTCAAGCCAATGAGAGCAGATCCTGCCAGCGGCTCGGAGGAAGTCGGACACCTAACGGTGGCAGAATAGTGGAGCTTGAGCCTCTGAAGAGCCATTTTGTCCACTGTAGACCCCTAAAGCCCAACACCGAGAACAGCGTGCTGGAACCTAGCAGTTGCAGCGCCTGAAAGTGTCGTGGCCTCAGGTGTCAAGAATTACAACATCCAAATGGCAGGAGCTTAGTCTCAGCATTATCTAGGGTACAAACCGAACCCCGCATTTTTAGCAGGACGTTGAGGTACTCTGGTAACAGGTACGAACTTGTTGAGTTAAAAGTGTAAGTACAAGTACGAGTGCGAAAACCATAAAAAATACAATATGACGAATTTATGGAGATAGAGTAGAGATATATTCAAGATATTGGCGCATTCATACCACCTCTCTAGATAGAGCATCATCTGTAATTGCAGTCCAAAAGTTGTGTGTGGTTTCACGTCCACTGGTCCTTAGCTCCATCCGCGGCTATGAGTTGAGTGGGTTTCAATGCCGTCGGTCATCCGGCTCCAAGCTCTGGAGCAATCGCAGCAATAGCTCCAAGTGCTCAGCCTATCAATGCCAATTTGGACAATGAGTACATGATTTAAATCTCTGAATTGTCTTGTATCTGGCATATCAACATTGATCCAATTCACTAGTTTGCCATCAAAATTTATCACCATAATCAAATTCTCTCCCAAACTTGAGCCCGTTGTTGTTCCCAGAAACCACCCCAACCTCATTTTGACCAGGGGCCTTTTTTGTGCTCACCTCCAAGCGGATGCGTCCTGCCACTCACTGGGGAAATCCAGTCCTGCCGGTCTGGAATCCGGGGATGAGAGAATCCCACTCCCGTGCCGCTTTGCTTGACCACATAGTCTGTGGTCACACTTGAAGCACCATTTTCATCAGTAGCAACACCTCAACTCAATTAGGCCACAACAGCAGTCACATGCCTACGTCTAATTGGACAGACAACTTATCTTGACATCTAGTGTGCAATCTGATATCCAAACACATCCAGAGCCTACGGCCACCCAATATCTTCTCCAATTGTAATAGCGACCACATATCTCGGCATCTTTCTCCTCTAGCTACTAACTCCAGCACAAGGGCCCTAGTTCCTGGTTCCTATATGAACCCATGAGTTGCTGTTGGTGTCCTGACCCCAATATACCTTTGCTGGCTGCATATTATGCCCATCAAAAGTTGATGTCTGAGGCATTAAACCTATACTCCCCTTAGAGACATTTTGTGCTAGCATAGAACACTATACCACATACCAGTCTACTCGCAGATGAGGCTTTGCAGGTATTATGAGCTATCAAGAGTTTAACAATCACTGTCAGAGTTGGCCGAATTCGACGCTATACAAGAGGTGGTGGATATCTACAAGACCCCGAAGAAAACGCTGTAGCAGCTTGGTACCTGAGATGGGCAAGGATAGTTGAAGGGTTGTGGAAGCCGTTACTCCGGGCCCACATGGCAGCTCCGCTTGTGTATAGTGGAACACACCTGGTAATAGACTACCGACTTCGGTCGACTCATCGGTTTAGAAGCTAGTTGGGTGAGAATGTTTACAAGGTAGATGACCATAAGCTTGCGTGACTTGATAAAAATATGTCATGATAATGGTGGTTCCTGACCAAAGTATAATCTGGAGGTGGCAATACCGATGCTTGGTACACGTTGTCTACATCTCCCCTCGTAATCATACGCCATCGCCTAGAGATACCAACCTCCAACCTTTCAACACATAGCCCCGGACGCCGAATCACTATCTATTATCGTGGAGTCTCGCTTGTTATCGATAAGAAAACACCCACAAAATGAACTGCTATCATAAAGAAAGATATAGTGCTCTTAATGAACGAGATTTGTGGCCTTGGCAGGTGAATCCAAAAAGGTGGAGCCGGTATGCTCTTAGTCATGGCTTCACTTCACTTTGCGGCGGATAATTTATGGATTCAATGGTGCCGGCCTCAACGTCGGGTGGCCCATGATATTGTTCTTTAACTATTTTTTTTTCAGAGGGGAAGGCCAAGAATTTGCAATACTCTGGCTGTGTCATCGCCACTCTCATGACGATGACGCAAGATATTTGTCGAGCATCGCTCACTCTTGGGAACGGATATGTCTTTTCAATATTTTGGTATTCTGACAACAAACGCCCAGACCTGTCCGGGCTTTTTTGGGCAACGGATCATCGTATCATCAAAACTATGACTTTTGTGCCATTGGAGTGTATTTTCCGTTAACCATCCAACCAACCCGTAGAAAGAAAAGCAACCCATAACCGCATTCCAGTATCATAAAATTCCAACGAGAATGGAAAGCTTTTACTCAGAGGCAGGAACCACACGAGCTAAGAATATGTTAGAATAATTTGCGATATACAAGACGGTTGATTCATTACGGGTAGCGTAGGCTGCCCCGAGTCAAGACTCGGGCCAGATAACACTACAGGTGAATCATATGATATGTGGTGTAAACGTACTGTAGATCTGGCACTTAGAGTGCTGGATAACGGGCTTGATCAGACCTTCCTCCTCAAGATCCTTCAGGCACTTGCGGGCAAGGGAGCCGTTGATCTTCATGCGGTCAACCAGGGTGGCGACGGTGACGAGGCGGTAGGACTGGACATCCTTGTGCAGCTTCTCGGAGACGTTCTTCTCCAGGTAGACAGCGTGCTGGGCCCTGATTTGATGAGATGCTGTTAGTGGCTGATGTCGTCATGAGACATGAATAATGTGGAGTCGCGGGGTAGCAACATAAGACATGGAAAGTATCATAGATAAATGCCCATGATTCCAGATGCAAATCGTGGGAAAATAGACAACTATCGCGAGATTGGCTCCAAAAATCACATGTGCCGATTTCGTCAAAATCTTGGGAAATATTCGTGCGATCGGTTGATGTATCAAGCACCAGCGATGGTGATAATGCGGTCGGTCGATGTCGCAAAGTCGAATATAACGAGGAAAAAAAACTGTAGACAAAAGAGAGACTCACTTGTCCTTGACCTTGCCCTTGGACCACTTCTTCTTCTGCTTCTTAGCCGCGGGAGCCATTTTGTCTGATTTGGATGATTTGAATGGTGTCGTCGGAAGAAAGAAGAATTGTGAGAGGGGCCAGAAATGATAGTATTGGCTTTCTTGGGTTGGGATAGCTCAGGCCGCTTAGTCAGACATCTATTAGTGAGGGCACACAGGGCACACACATAAAAGGGCAGAATGGCTAAAAAGCCCTAAGTCAGGCGGGGCTCCCTGGGCATTTATCTGGCTCTCATTGGCTACAGCCACAACCACGGAAAAAAGTGCCCCACCGAGCAAGGATTGGCTGGCGCACCCACTTGAGAATTCGAACTTTGAATTTTGGGAATTCTCACAAACACCCAGCAATCCCAGATTACCTTAACGACGTCTCTTTGAGTTGGAATCTTCCATTTCGCCAAAACGACCCTTTTTCTCGTCGAAACGCGATATAGACAAAATGAGCGACACCGGTGATATTCAGGTTGCCTCTGTGCTGCCCAAGGACGTCCAGACCGATGGCCAGGTCCGTCTCTTCAACAAGTGGGATTAGTATGTTGGCATCATTTCCATTTTGACAGTCGACAATCGAAACCGGCACCGCATAACAGACAAGGCCAAAAGTTCAACATAACGAAATTTCATTCACTCTCCTCCCCCGCACGAACAACTATCGACCGAAGACCCCATGGCATCAGCAACGCCATACAGTCCAGCGCCCAGCGAATCTTCTACATAACAAACATGAATCTCGCCTTTCATATGCTGAGGAGATATTGAACTTGTGACCTTGTCTGTTTTCGGGCCACGCCTTTAACGATTCGATTTGACATGAACCGCTATACAGTGGCAACATTTGCAATTGGACGAATCGCTAACCAATTCGACAATAGCACTGACGTCGAGGTCCGTGATATCTCCCTGACCGACTACGTCTCCCTCCGCAACCCCGTCTACGTCACCCACACCGCCGGTCGCTATGCCGCCAAGCGTTTCCGCAAGGCCAACTGCCCCATCATTGAGCGTCTTACCAACGCCCTGATGATGCACGTAAGTTTGGATTATTCTATTCTCTTGTTGAGTGTTGATTCTCTTTGAATATCTGGATCTTTAGACCTATATGGTTTTCAAGACTTGATGTTCCAAGAAAGTGACAGCAACATGTGACTGAAGCAATATGCTAACCAACTTTCTATAGGGCCGCAACAACGGTAAGAAGCTGATGGCTACCCGCATTGTTGCCCACTCCTTCGAGATCGTAAGTTCTGCCACAATAACCCTCACTTGCAATAAACAATACTCTAACCAGCTACCTGTATAGATCTACCTGATGACCGATCAGAACCCCATCCAGGTCGCTGTTGACGCCATTGTCAACTGCGGTCCCCGCGAAGACTCCACCCGTATCGGTTCCGCCGGTACCGTCCGCAGACAAGCCGTCGATGTCTCTCCCCTCCGCAGAGTCAACCAGGCTATCTCTCTGCTGACCACCGGTGCCCGTGAGGCCTCTTTCCGCAACGTCAAGACTATTGCTGAGTGCCTTGCTGAGGAGCTGATCAACGCCGCCAAGGGTTCCAGCAACTCTTACGCCATCAAGAAGAAGGATGAGCTGGAGCGTGTGGCCAAGAGCAACCGGTAAAGGGAGAAAGGTATTGGGAAAATTCTTTCTCTTTGGATCAGAAAAGAACAAAATCAAGAGAGAATCAATACAACTGGGAGAATTCAAAAAAGTATATTTTGGGAAAGGTTACATGGCGTGGTTCGGGCATCTTTTGATCTGCTTTGCATTTTTGCGTTCTTAGGATTCGGTAACGCGGCAAGGCACTGTCACGATAGGGGCTAATAAAGTATCAATTGCGTGCGGCCCCATGAATGGATTAACGAAGTCTTTTTTGCTTCTTTTTTTTTCTTTTGGAATTATTCTGGCTACGTCATCAGATTGATACTTTATTGTTACTGGTGCCCCTCCTCATTGTCGTGTCCTGTCGGTAACTCTAATATTGTCGTTGGCCAGTGTTCTGGGTTTGCTGATGTGACGTAAAATGTGGGCAATAATTGTTATCTAATCTTTGAATAGCAATAGACGCACATGCTAATTTTACCATTGATTGTTGGTCCCTCTTTCTTCAGTTGCGTTGACAGTGAGGATAGCGAAATGAAGATTTTATCAAATCCTGCGAATATTAACCCTAATAGCCATTTTCACATGTGACCGTATGTTAACAACTTCCTAGTACAGTGGTAGTACAACGAATACTGGGATCAACACATTCATTTGCACGGAATAACATCATGTGAATGATAACACAGC
This sequence comes from Catunica adiposa, assembly GCA_001640685.1. Classification (NCBI taxonomy): domain Eukaryota; kingdom Fungi; phylum Ascomycota; class Sordariomycetes; order Microascales; family Ceratocystidaceae; genus Catunica; species Catunica adiposa. The sequence goes on from LXGU01000029.1 coordinate 135,060, forward strand.
ATGAATACAATCTCTGTCGTAATGCCTGCTTAACCGATGGTTCTTCTATCAGTATTTCCCACATATATGTATACTTTCTCCTTATCCAATACAACACCTTGTTATTTCTTCGTTGACTATAATTATCATGGTAATATTTATCATTATCATGAACTCCTCATGTATAAAAAGGTTATGATGCTTTTGCGCTCGTATGATGAAACACCTCTTCGTGTAGTGTTTTTTTTTGGCCTATTGGTTTATTTTGTTAATATTCCATCCCAATTTGCTTTACCTTTTTCCCTATTACAAATCATTGTGGCATACGCCCCAAAACCTGGATACCAGACCGGCTACCGCATGCCAGTTTGTTTCCTTCTCTAGCCCCAAGAATCCAGAGATTCGCAAAATTAACCAGCAGGTTTCCGGGACGTATTGTGTGGTAAGTGCTCTGAAGATCAGAAACTTACTTGAGATGACTCTTTTGCGCTGGCGGTAATTCTAAGCACATTCTGTTCGTCAACATCAGAAGCACACTATGGACTATGCTCAGTCCAATACTAGCCAACGTTCTTCAACTTGTCCCTGTTGGCTTGACTCAAATAAACGAAAGCGTATTTATTATGAGACCTTGAATGCTTCGTTCATGCCCTTGATACGGATAACTCCCTGGTTCCACTAGTTCCGTCATGAACACCCGACACATTAGTCATCGCTTATGGTATTGAGAACATATGTTTGCAGAAAGAGAGTCTGCCACCAAAATCCAACCAGGATTTTTTTCCCTCGAGGGCTATTAACTTGAATTGTGAATTTCTAGTGACTAGCTAAAGCCAGGGTTTTATTATGTACATTGGCCATAAAGTACTTCTACGATTTCTGTTGTTTGGCGAAATTGGGCACTTTCAACACAGAGACCCTTTTGTCCCAATCACGGCTTAAATATCACCTGGAGGATTTCTGGCAAGAACGACTCATCCCAAGCAAATGCTTAGTATTTCGTCAGGTAGGTATGCTCCAAGTCTTCACAGCGCGTTCATATCTGAACCGGACATCGACCACATTAACATGACTCCGTGAGCAGGTCGTAATGTTGCGCAGCTTGCAAGCCGGAAATATTCAAACTGCCTTCATTTAAATTTTACTAGCTGGTAATGAGTTCTCGTAGAGTCGAGGCCGCCTGGAGGTAAGCAAAGCATTATTGCTTTTCTAATTTCCTAGTCCCACGTTTTGGGGGTCAACATTTCATGGTTGTTGAGCCAACTCTTTGAGAATGAGAACAAAAAGAAAACTTATAAATGACAGATTTTGAAATGTCTCCGTATTTATGAGATAACGCTCAACAATACAATGAAGTTCCCCGAGTCTTATATTAGTCTACGACTATCGTGCATGGCTACAGCCACAGTACTAAAATTGCTAATACATAACATAAAGCTATAGTGAAATCAGCCCGTAAACTCCAAACCAGTCAGCTGAGACATACACGTATGTATACTTTTATCAAGGTAGCAATTGGGTTTGCCCAAGAGAGGCCCAATACCAGGTCCCCACCCTAGCAATGCAGCCACATACCTGACAAAACCACAAGAAAAAGTCAGGCAACGTCCACCTATGTGTAACTTGGCTGGGGTTGAAATCTCCATAACCGTGTCCGAAGTACCAAATCGCCGGTAGCTTATGTTGGTGTAACGCTAGACTGTACGTCTCTAGAAAGGCTCTAGATAAAGTCAAGGTTACGCTTGAGTTAATACTTGAGTTTAGGTTTTGCCAGTCATTGCCGTTATAAAGCCTAATCTCATTTGGACTACGAAAGCCGGTGAGTTGATTTAATGCACCCAAAGACTGTAAGCTATATCGCGTATTAGTCATATCAAGTGCAAGCCATGCCGGGTACAGGCCACATCAAGGGGAATCGATAGGGTCAGACATATATTATCAAATATATGAGCCTTGAATTTCTTCTAGGCGCCTTTTGTCTACCTTTTTGTCTTTCATATTATAATAGCTTCTTCACTAATAACCCTCTTGTTCGCACATACTAAGCCACTATCATTACATTACATCACCATATCAATATCAAATATCAAGCATAGTAGGTTAGATATTGTACACTTTTGTCTACCTGGGGATATCCTAGTATTATAACAACCACAGCCTCCTTCCATCATGATTCCACTCCCGCTCCCTACCAGCCACTCTAACTCAAGCACAGCCCAAAGGTTGGAGCGCTTACAGCTCAACACCACCAGTGGCGCCAAGAGCCTTCTTGACATCACCGTAGATGGCGAACTGGAAGGCAGTAAGAGTACCAACCATGAACAGACGAGCACCGATACCAGTGAACGAACCCTTAAGACCCAGCTCCTTACCAATCTTGATAAGACGGGTGGTAGTACCCTCGCCGGGAGCACCCTTGGTCTTGTTAATCTTGGACAGCATGGTATCAGCGGGCTGCGAGATGATAGCAGCGGCGAAACCAGCGACGAGACCGGAACCCAGGTTGACCAGGGTCTGGCCAGCGTCAGAGAGATCCTTCTTGGGGAACTGGCGGAAGGCAGCCTCAGCAACCTTCTCGTAGACGACGAACTTGGCGACGGTGTAGGGGACCTGCTTCAGGAGAATGGGACCGAAACCGGCGTAGAAAGCACCGACACCCTCGGACTTGAGCATCTTGGAGAAACCAGAGATGAGACCGTTGGCGTAGGTAGGCTCAGAAACGAGACGGATACGGGTAGCCTCAAGGGGGCACTAGGACGAAAAGAAAAAAAAACAGGTTAGCAATCACAAAGGTCTGTCTGTCGCTTCACCTACTCGCATCCCATCTCTTAACATACCAGGGCAATGTCGGCGAAGAACTCGGCGGAAGCAGACGACGCAATGTAGATGGCGCCGCGGTTCTTGGAAGCAGTCTCGTAGCCGAGAATGTCAATCCACTTCTGCTTGAACAGCTCGTAACCACCGAACTTGAAGGCACCCTGCAGGAAGTAGCCGGCAAAGGTGGGGCCGACACCGGTCAGAAGAGCACCGGCACCATCCTTGGCGATGACCTGGCGGAAACCACCGACGAGACCCTTGTTGTAGGTAACGGGGTCAAGCTGGATGCGGGTCTTGACGCTATAAGAGGATATTGGTGTTAGTGTGTGTGCAAGTATGTATAGAAAGTTTGGTTTGCGGTTGTGGTTGTAGATATCAACTGGTGTAACCGGGACACGATAACGGAGCTGTACGAGTTTGACGAGATCAAAGAGACGAGGTTCAGACGAGAGACTCAATTGACAACCGAGGATGCAGGAGGGCAATGTTGAGGAAGATTAGTCGATAAAAGGGTCAATTGGCTTGGCTTGGCTTGATTGTCGCGATCAGATAAGCCGGGTGGTTATCACGGCCAGAGCGGATCAAGCGGAAGTCGCGATGCGGTATTTGTGCGGAGCCCATAATGACGGGCCGAACACTAAACAAACACCACACCGTTTCGACACAATTCCCTTCCCCAATTGTCCTTCTTCATCGTCAAACTCCCATCCCTCAAGTTCGAATCGATCCCAATCCCTCTCCTATCGTCCCCCTCGCTTCCAACCTTATCGTATCCCCTCCAGTTTATATATCATCCCCCATAACTCAACCAACCAGGAAACTTCAGTGGCTTACACATCGACGGGAGTAAGGGCACCGTGGGTGATGGAGCAGCAGACGGCACCAGCCAGGGCGAAACGGGAGTACAGGGCAATGCCCGTGGGCTTCTCGGTAGTGGCAGACATTTTAGCAGAAAATGGACGGGACAACAAAATCAACAAACGACAAGCAAAAAAAAAAGAAGATTTTAGGAAAAGGGAATCGAAAAAGGAGCGGAGATGGCTTTTGTTAAGAGGGGTGCAACTGTGGGCCGCGGGCGGATAGCGTAGCGTAGCTTGGGGGGGGGGAAGGAGAGAAACGGGGTGGCCCAGAGAGCGAGGATACAGGCGGGAAGCACGTTGTAGTTTAGTTGCAGTTTAGTGGAAGGCTACTGAGGTTACAGAAGGGTGAAAAGACTGAAGACGAACCCAAGTGTGGGGCCGGGGGAGTTTCCGGAGCCTGAATTCAAAGGCAGAAATTTCCATTTTTTGATGCACAGGTTGTCTTTTGGCTGGGTTCTTTACGTATCTTTTTTGGGCTTACTGAAGGTAGGTGCTGACAATTGGCGGGCTTCCCTAGTTTGATAAACCAATTCTAGCGGGTGACCCGTCGCGAACGGACAATCCGCAGTTTGCGCCTTTTAGGTAACCGAGCACTGAAGTATAAGTCGCATCTCATAGCCAGCCACGGATTCATCAATTAGCTTTTTGTCACATCACCAATCTGGTCAATTCAACTTCCAAATTGGTTAAATGATACTAACTCCACCTGGCATCAAAACCCTCGATGCTTCCGAATCGATCAATTAATCAATCAATCAATCATTTAATTAATACATTCAATCACATGCACCACCCAAAAGAGCCTACCTAAGCAAGCCTGCGGCTTTTACAGTTTCCACTCCGCAGAGCCGCCCTGATTGGCTCGGGACGATTCGGATCCCCCGCCCAGGGACCACCAAGCCTCCTTCCAAGTTTTGGCTTATTTTTACAGGGCAACTAATGGGTGGGCTAGGGGATAAGTTTTTTTTTGGGGGGGGGGGACAGCAACAAGTAATTAATTCATGGAACATAGTGATTTAACGCGATTGATTGTAAACAATAGGTTTGGCTTTGCTCTTATTGGTTATACGGATAGATAATGAATTTTGTATTAGGTGGCACATGCACAGGTGAGTGGTGATTCTAGTTGTCAAGGGATGCCGAGTTTTGAGAAGGGGCGCACGTCATTGCGGATTATGATTGAATCCCGATTTGTTTCCGGGCGGGGAGTCTGGGGACCAGGAAAAACAGCACAAAGAACAGATAGTGTCTTCTTTAAGTGCAATTGTGAAACGCATGTTGGCGATGTGTTAGTGATTTCTATATTAGTGTGTTCGTCTCATCTTGAAGATTATTTTGACTTTCCATTGATTGATTTTGATAGAAATGAGAAACACAATGGCACTTACTGCGTTTCAATAGGGCGCTCGGAGTTATGAATGATCGGCTCGTGAGCAGGTGAGATTAGCCGCAATGTATGTGATATCTCACATAGGTCATGAATACAGGGCGCATGATACGCGTAAAGGATTCAAATCACTAAGACATCTTGTAAGAGCTCATATTTATGATATCATTTCAAAACGAGAAATTACCTTGAGCCGAGGATACCGTGAGGTCATATATAGGGTTAAACATACCCCATGGATTGAATATAGTTTCCTCAACTTCATACCTATATGTATGCATTGTATGAAAGGGTTCAACATAACCTATCACCAATCACCCGGATTTAATTTCCTTAATTCCGTATCAACATTTATGCATTATATAAAAGGGTTAAATGATGATGTAGGGTTTAGTAACACTATGACAAGAATCCCCTCGTCGCATTCCTCCCCCTCTCCGTCGCCGTCGCCTCAATATTAACCCCCACAAATACTACCGACCACCCATGTTTCGCTGCCGCATCCGGCTGTACCTTGACCCTCCACTGCCCCCTCTTGACTACCCAGTTCTGTTGCCCATTTTCACCCTCCGTCCGTCGGCGCTTCCGAGACCCATCGGACCCATCAGTCCCACCGGCTCCCGCCGCGACCCCGGCATCTTCATAAAGATGATACTCTTTGCCGTCGAGAACGATGTTTGTTTCTGGCTCCAAGATGACGGTAACATATGGGCTTGAAAGAGAGTTTATACCGGGGCGTGGACAGTCACCACCACGGGCGATGGCTTCGTCGTCTTTGGGTGGGATGCCGAGGAGGCCAGCTATGACTTGGGTAAGTTTACCGACTTTCGATGAGATATCTTCAAGGAATTCGGCGCCGATGAAACCCCCGGGGCATAAGTGGAGCTTAGTAAGTTCGCCGCCAATTTCAATAATGACTTCCATATGGGACTCGTCGATGCCGTGGGGTCGCTTGTAGTTGAGCCATTGGCCATCATGGCCTTGTAATAGAGCAAGACCACTTTTGACAATGTGGTCGATGCGGATGACGATTTCCTTCTTTTGGCGACGGGCGTTGTAGCTGATATGGACGGGCAGTAACTTCTGCTCGACCGCCTTGAAGTTGAAATACCGCACATCACGTAATAGAGCCTCCCTATGTGTCTCATTTCTGATCTCAACAGGATAATCACACAATAACCTCAGTATGTCTGAAAATATATCGGCGCTCCGATTTGGAACGGACGGCGGAATTATAGAGGGTGGCCGCAAGAGGTTATTGCGGTCAAGCCCGGGGAAGACTTCGTGTTCATCGGAAAAGAAAACGGCAAAGCCAAGAGAGAAGAAGTTTGGAGTGTGCTTAGGATCGGTGAATACTTCGCGAGGAATCTTGAATTCGCGGTTACCGATAGCCATGAAGATTGCTTCCTCGTGAAGTTGCGAGATGAGCTTGGGGACTGACGGAGGAAAGCAAATGTTAGACACTGTAAATATGACATTACAAAGTAAGACGTACGTTGGTAGAACTGGGCATCGGCGAACAGCCGAACAAAGTGAGTTCCATCTCGCGGCTTCACGTGGTAGCCTTGAAGATGTAATGCAATATCCCGAAATGTCTCAGGATCCCGATCGATGTATAACGTCGGAACGTGATTGGGGTCTTTCCCTTGTGAACTAGCCTCATGCATCTTGCATAAAAACCACTGTGAAAAATACGATGGAGCTACAGGCATCACGAGTTAGCTACGCCCGTTCAAAAGCCCCAAGAAATTAGTGGTCATCCATACCATCAGACGACAACGATGCACCAGACAACTTGAACAACTGAGAGCCTATTTGAACGGGAAAGACACTCCCAAGCGGCAAGACAGGCTGGATCATTGCGACGTCTTGCGATGTATCGGGTGTATCTTCCATATTGGCAATGTTGTGTGATATCGGGCGTGACGTCGGGATATGTGGGGCCGTGCGATTGGCAGCAGTTGAATTGGCGGAGAGGGCTAGTGGCTGTAGCTGCAGAGGGCGTCGGTTGATTTGGTGTTTGGGGTATGTTGCTGGTAGATATTTGATAGATGGATTAATTTTATATGTTGTAAATTTAATGCGACGCGTGAATTTGATGAGGGATTGATTGCGATGGTTTTAGGTAAAAGCTGGACGCGAAGGCTTGGAAGGCGATTGGAAATCATTAGAAATCGATGTACAATCTAGGGTTGTAAATAGGGTTAATACGATGCGATGGTATGTGAAGTTTATGAAAATGTCGACTACGACAGTGGTTTTCAAGATGCCAAGATCTCTGTAGAGAAAATACTTCTATATTGAATGATAAGACCCCTTACTTACTGGCCCTTTGGCAGATAATGCCACCTGGGTACAATCCTCCTTTGACATACATCGGGAGTGACACACTCCCGACCTCTGATTGGTCAACTCCACTTACAGTAAAATTCCATCCATTCTCTCCCACGCCGCCTATATAAAATCCTCCAAATATCCACGAATTTCCACGAGCACTTCCATTATCTTATATTACCATTATTATTATATTATCACAAATAAAAAAAAAGGTGTCTACATCGCTTTCAAATTTACAAGAACAAAAAATGTCAAATACAAATCATAATCATTCCTCTCTCCCACTCCCATGGCTCTCTCGCCTTCTCGCCCTCTGGATTATCATCGCCATGGCCATCGGTATCCTCCTCGGCGCCTTCGTCCCCTCGGCCGCTTCTAGCTTTCAAAGTCACTCAGCGGCCTTTGGAAACGTGTCAGTCCCGCTGCTAGTTGGTTTGTTGGTGATGATGTACCCGCTGCTCTGTGGTGTGCCATTTTCCGAAATGAGAGATTTGCTGATGGCGGGCAAGGGAAAGGAAGCTGTCAGCAAGAGAAAAGGGATCGTCGGACAGCTGGTATTTAGTGTGGTGGTTAATTGGGTGGTGGCGCCGTTAGTTATGACGGCGTTGGCGTGGATAATGCTGCCGGATCGGAGGGAGTTGCGGAGTGGTTTGGTAATTGTGGGGCTGGGACGGTGCATCGCCATGGTGAGTATTTGCCCACATTGACTTTGGATGTTCCAAAACGATGGGAACCTGACTAGCTAACTCATCAAAAAACAATCATAGGTCATGATTTGGTCAAAACTTGCTGGCGGAAACATGGTATACTGTGCCCTTCTTGTGACTCTCAATTCGGTGCTTCAGTTGGTTCTCTTTGCCCCGTTGTCTTCTGGGCTCCTTCGCGTTGCCGATCCACATGACGCTGGCGCATCGATTCCATCTTATTCACTTGTTGCCCAGTCTGTGGGTATCTTCCTGGGTATTCCCCTCGCCGCAGCCTTGGCTACCCAATCCCTCTTCCATGTTTTTCGCCGACCCGATCTATACCCTCGCTTTACCTCGACAATCTCTCCATTGGCCCTAATTGGCCTCTTATATACCATCATCGTCTTATTTGCTATGCAGGGCACCCGGGTATCAGACCAGATTGCATCAGTGGCTCGGGTAGCTGCGCCTTTGGTGGTGTACTTTTTTGGCTTGTATATCGGTGTGTTGTTTGCGGCGCGGCAGATTCTCCGGTGTGGATATGAACTGGCGGTCGTCCAGGCGTTGACAGCCGCTAGTAACAACTTTGAATTGGCGATTGCGGTGGCGGTGGCAGTGTATGGCGCGGATAGCGAGCAGGCGTTGGCAGCTACGGTTGGTCCGTTGGTTGAAGTTCCAGTTTTGGTTGGTTTGGTTTATCTTAGCCGGTGGTTCCATAAGAAATTGACGTGGCCAGAGGATGAAGAAGCGACAGAGCAGCCAGAGGAGTCTTTGAAAGAGGACCCGTAGCAGGTGAAACCCTAATATGAATCCATTATATCAAACACCGTTGTGTTCTTTACTGTGCATGCATCCGGCCCCGTACATCCCAATGCATTTCGTGCCCCTACAACATCCACACTAGCCCCTTGCATCTGCGCCAAAATCTCTGCCGCCACCGCACACTCCATTTCCATTGCTGCCTGTCGCCCTCGTTCTTTCTCCTCCTCGCTCTCCTCGATCTCCTCGCTCTCCTCTTCATCCTCTTTTGGAGTCGCCATCTCTATCGGGACCTGCCGGGCAACTGTGGCCACGGGAATCTCCCGACGCAACAGCCAATTATCGACTTGTTGTGGGGTGACAAAGTGGGCAAGAAGGTCACGAAGGGCGCGGTTTTCCTCTTCAGTTTTCCGGGCGGCCTTTTGGAGGTCGACGGATGCTTGAATGCCGGCGGCTTCGTAGCGGGAGACTCGGTCGCTGAGGTCTTTGATAAGGGCTTGTTTGCGGGCGCGGCAACGCTGTTGGTTGATGCGGTTTTGCGCCCGGGTGTCGTCGCTGGTGGTCTATGGGTTGATGTTAGGGAGGCAGATCTCATTGAGGCGGGGGACATGATGGGGGCTTACTGTGCGAGGCATTTTTTGATTCAATTCATTCGTGGGGGATCATTTCATTGATTGGGTGGGGTTGAGGAAGTTGAATGTAGTGAAATGTGGTCTTGGTGTCATTGACCTCGACTTATCATGCATGCTTGTCCAGATTGAGCCTAGGGTCTATGGACCCTAGGGCGAGATTACCCCTGGTCTAAGTCGCAAGGTGCAACTGCCAGTTGGATTCTAGAAGGTGTTAACGTCAACATCAAGCCAATGAGGCAATTGCTTACAGAGGTATCACATGACTCAGAAATATAGTGATAGTTGATAATGATTTATGCAGAGGTCTAAGTCAAAATATCAATATGTTATATATATGTGTGTATATATTGAATGTAATACAATTTTTCAATAGAATCATCAGACGTTAAGATCGTTATATACATGATGGCCGAAGCTATAAACAATACAAGACACCAAGAGGTATCCAACCAGCCACACCTTTCCAAAAGATCAACATCCCCGTCGATATCCCCACTTACAGCTTAGCCTTGGGTTCCTTGTTAAACAGTAGAGACTGAGTATACGTATACGATAGTAGACCCCGCGCACCCATCTCGCCACCATAACCACTATCTTTCCACCCTGAGAAGTAGCTCCCCTGATGCGGCCGCTCACTGGTATTGATCCAGACGCTGCCAGACTCAATGCGCCGAGCGATACTCTCAGCTTTGGCAGTATCATTGCTGTAGACAGAGGCTCCCAGACCAGAATTGGCGAGGTTAGCGTAGTGGAGAGCCTCGTCCATGGAACGGTATGAAATTATAGGAAGGATGGGGCCTGTAATGTGAGTTAGTTTTTAAGGACGCGAAGTTGAGCTGAAGAATCACGTGACTAACCAAACTGTTCTTCTTGGACGACTAAGGAGTCTTGAGGAGGGTTGATAACGAGGGTAGGAGGGAGCCAGAATCCCTTCTCGGGAACCTTATCGAGTGAGCGGAGATCATACCCGTTCTTGCGGCAGTCGTCGATGATTTTCTTGACGACATCATATTGCATTTTGTTGGATAAGGGGCCAAAGACGGCTTCGGATTCCTGGTCAAGCTGAATTTGGAAACCCTTCTTAACCTGCTTTTCCAACTCAACAACAAACCTGTCAAATATGGATTCTGGAACATAAACACGCTTAGTGGCTACACAGACTTGCCCGGCATTGAAGAAGCCACCCGAGGCAATCTTGGCTGCGACTTTCGGAATATCAACATCCTCGCAGACGATACTGGCGTTGTTCCCCGCCAACTCTAACGTCACCTTTTTCAACGTACTAGAGCAACTCTCCATAACCTTTTTCCCCGTTACTGTTGTCCCTGTAAACGTAATCTTGTGAATACCGTCATGCTGCGTCATGGCCGCGCCCAGCTCAGCGCCACCATTGATGACTTGGAGGACGCCGGGAGGCAGGAAGGACTGGGCGAGTTCAATGGATTTGATGACGGCGTAGGGAGTGAATGGGGAGGGCTTGACAATGACGCAGTTGCCGGTTATGAGGGAGGAGATGATTTTCATGTTGGAGAGGATGAGGGGGAAGTTCCAGGGACAGATGGCGCCGACAATACCGAGGGGGGCGTGGGTTTGGACCACTTTGATATCAGAGTCTTCGAAGACGACTTCATCTTTTAGGATGTGTTCCACTGAGGGTCATGGTTAGCATAACAAGAAGAGTCGGTTCATTTGTGTTTCATGGTACTGGAGGCTTACCATAGAAGAGAGTTTGCTTGATGGAGGCAATGATTTCAATCTCAGCCATGTAGCGCTTTGGAAGTCAGTAAGACAGTCTTATAGAACCCCATCCTACCTATAAACTCACTGTCTTGCCCGTCTCCTTCATCAAATAATCCTTTATAATCTCGGCATTCTCCCGGATACTCTCCGCAACTCTCCTCAGTTTATCCTGCCTCTCCAAAATCGTAGTCTTACTCCACCCCTTGAATGCCTTTGCTGCCGCATCAACGGCCCTGTCGAGGTCTCCTGGAGCTGCTACGGCAACTTCCCACAGTAGCTCTTCGGTGCGCGGGTCAGTGGTGCGTGTGAAACCGGAGCCGGAGGAGGGCTGACCCTCGATGATATTGTAGAATTTTAGATTGGTGGCCATTATGGGCAGAGGAAGCAGAGATCTATAGATGAAGGGGGAGATAAGGTGCGAGAATAGAAGAAGGTAATTGTGTGGAGTATATATATATATATGTGGAGGATAGTGGAGACAGTGGCGGAATCTTTAGGTGGAATGGACCACCGGGCGGGTCTAGAGCCGGGAAAATAACTGTTAAGTTTATAAAGAGGGAATACATATGGAGATTATCTTGTCAGGAAAGGCCATATCAAGGACGAATACCTTTTTTGGTTCATTTAATATTGGGTATTTATCTCGAAGTCCTAGATGGGGCCTGGCTGGAGAGCGGTCTGCGCCTATTCCCGCGATGGAGGAGACAAGAGGATACCAAGTCCTACATATGGGCCATTGGGTCTCAGTGGCCGGCAACTGGATATATGTAGGCTGGTTGTGTGAGATGGAGATCTACCTGTTGAGGCTTCATGTACCAAACCTTGAGGTTATTGCCAGCATTGGTGATGTAAATAAACACCTGTAAATACATAGGTGCCTGTGATAGATCTGCCTTACTTTCTGTCAAAAACACCAAGATATCATAGTCCGTCTATCATTACTCTCTATATTCTTCTAGTACTATATATTATCTACAATTATTAAACCTCAATAATATCACAATTCATGGCTCCAAATCCTCCATCTCACCAAAAAAAAAAAGAAAAAAAAAAGAAGGATCTTTTGCAGAACTCCATCACAATGAGCTAAGCTCTGATAGGAAATATTGCTTTATTTCCTTCGTTCGCATGCAGAAACTTGAGTGACAATCTTACTAGCCAAGCGTTCTCGCATGCATTTTTAAATATATATATATATATATACATATTTTAAGAAAAGCCAAACATGTGATATGACTACTTTCAGATATTTCTCGCACGAACTTTCCCATGGTTTCGCTGATTCAATCTTTAAATCCGGCCCGGGAGCCTATCGGGCGTCAAGTGCACGGACAACCCCTAGGAAACCGACGATTGTCTGTGTTCCTTGAATATTAATCTCATAAAATAGAAGATATTATGAATAATCAAAATACTCCGTTGGCCAAACCCGCTCCCCGGCCTCTACATTATACCCATCCCCTCAACACCCCACTTACTCGTCCAACATCCTTTTCCATATTCCCTCTCCATTCGCCAATCCCCAACTGCCGTCTTCCATTCCCAGCTTCAAATAGCCGAATCAGCCGCTCGCCTCACCTCACTACCACCACACGCCTATACACCGTGACGTGACGATTCCTCAATCCCAGGCTGAAATTTCAAAAACGGAAAACATTACCAGTTTTCCTTCTCGTCTTGTCTGCATTGTCGGGACCCTGCCTCCAGGAGGTCATGGACCCGGCAAGGGGAGCAATCCTACGGTATCGGGATATCCCATTGTATTATTAAGCAGTTGGCCATCTGATCGGGGAGGGAGTAATTGTTACGGCTGGCAAGGGAATGGCAGATAAGCAAAGGAATCCTGTTTGAGAATTACCGTAGAAAACCAATAATGGGACGTTGGAGGTCTGATTGTCAGGTTGGGATGGGACATGTGTGTGTCTGTGTATGTGTGTGTGTGGAGGGGCCCACGCAGGTTACGGACAACTGATGATAGCCGAGGCCATGTGGCCAGAGCATCGGTAGTTAAACAAGGCAATATATACGGTGGTCTTTAATGGGAATGAGCTGAGATGCTATCGGTAAGTGAGTCGGGATATAGCTGTGGAGCTGGAAGATCGTATGACGGGATATACGTGATGGGGCTGGTATTAAGATTAGATCAGTGCGTTTTCAGCTCGAGGAAGGGAGTATATCATCAAGAGCTCAGAAAGGGAATGTTGTACACGGCCCCAATAGTGATGAGGTGATGTCAAGAGAACTAGCAATTTAATTTGTAGCATCGTGGGTTCTGGGTTTGAAGGTAGACATGGACCCTAAATATGGATCAACCAAGTCCAACACTGTAACCCTAGATGTTGATGTTCCATTTTTCTCTTCACTCAATCTGAGTAAGCATCTCAGCATCATCTCATCGCCACCACAAAGTTAGTATCTTATATCTCCCCTACTATACTACCTTTCATAATGTCTGTTGACCTCAACTGGGAAGCTATCACCGGTGGCCCTGAAGGTGAGGCTCTCGCCGAATCCATCCGCGACTTCATCCACGAAAAATTCCAAACCGTCCCTCTCCCTCGCTTTCTCAAGTCTGTCAAGGTCCACTCATTCTCTTTTGGCGCCATCCCTCCTACCCTCGAACTCAAAGACATTGCCGATCCCCTCCCCGACTTCTATGAAGAGAACCCCGACGCTGATGACTCTGATGACGACGAGGACCTTGTGCCGGATTTAGAGCTAGAGCGGAGGCAACGGACTATTGGGGGCCGGGATGCCGAGGAGAGGTTTAGGGAAGGGATTAACGATGGGCAATTTTGGAGGGCGATGACACCCGGGGTGCCGGGTGGAACATCGAACTTGCATTATTTTGGGCAGAATCACCTGGGTGCGGGGTGGAGTGGGGCGCATACACCGCTGGCTGCAGTTGCTGGCGCCCATATGACGGTTCCTTGGACGGCAGGATCGGGCGTGGAGCCAGGCGGTGTCGCGAGGCTGGGAATTCGCCCAGGGATTCTTAAGGGTGTCAAGGTTCCCGGGGTTCCCGGGGGCCATAGTCGGAACCCATCGATTGGGTCGGTGGTGAGTGCGGCGGAGGAGTCGGGGGCTGCTGAGGTTAGGGGGATGAGAGGAGTTGTTAGTGAGGAGGCAGTAACAGATGATATTGAGACTGCGCCGTCGGCAGCGAGTCAAGGGGGTGGCGAGGATGGTGATGAGGACAGAGAAGGATCGGAAGACTCGATGCCGAGATATCGAGAGCCGAAGCCAGAGGATGTCCAGATGGTCTTTCGGATTCGGTATGCCGGAGATATCCGGTTAATGCTTACAGCAGAGATCCTCTTAGATTATCCGATGCCAAGTTTTGTGGGAATTCCAGTCAAGTTGAATGTTACAGGATTAACGTTTGATGGCGTTGGAGTCCTGGCGCACATTCGCAAGAGAGTACACTTTTGTTTCTTGAGTCCCGAAGATGCCCTGGCGGCCGTTGGACCGGACGGAGATGAACTCGACGAGGCAGTAGCTAAGGCTGCTGCCGAGGTTGCTGGAACAGCATCCGGAGTCCCACTAGAAACCGGAGCCCACCGGGGCAAGAAATTCGGTGGTCTACTCCAAGAGATCCGTATTGAAAGTGAAATTGGGCAAAGAGAAAGTGGAAAACAAAGTTTAAAGAACGTTGGCAAAGTGGAAAGATTCATTTTGGAACAGGTCCGGAGGATATTTGAGGATGAGTTTGTTTATCCGAGCTTCTGGACTTTCCTAGTTTGAGGAGTAGGGGAGTATATGGAATCATGTGACTGCTATGTGTACGATTATATGACGATAGACGAAACATAAATTATATTAATAATACGAATCAAAATCTAGACCTTTAACCAAGCGTCCGCTTGAACCCGTTGTACGCCTGCTGAATATCCATCTCTAACTCCCTCGCCTGGTCTTCAGACAGACTATCTGCCGCCTTCATTTGATTCAATGTAATCAACCATTGAACGATCTTGGGTCTCGCTTCAAAGTCCTTGTCAGTGACTCTGTTGACTGACTGAATGACCTCGGAAAGTAACGGGTGCAACTGGTCTTTGGATAGCAGGCCCAACCTAACAGCATCAAGGAATGTAATGAACTCCTGTGTCGCTTCGGCAATTAGGACGCCATTAGCACCAGAGGCTGCTTTGCTGACTGTTGATTGTTGCGACGAGGCCGAAACAGTAGTAGCGGGGAGGCCAACGCGGATGCGTTCGGTGGCGCGGGGGACTTCAAGCTGGGGAGTGTTAGTTATCAGACACAAGGTGATGAAACAGGTCAGGCAGTACTTACATCCCATTCAGCTTTAAATTCATCTAGGGTCCCAAAGTGCGCAGAAACCATGTCGTCTGAAAGAATCGAGTTGTATTGCTTCAGGAGACGTTCGCAAGTCTCGGCATACTCGCCTTCAGGGACAACATCTTTGAGGAAGGCCTTTTCTAGCGAGTCAAGCGTGATGAGAATGCTGAACAATTCAGCAAGAGACTCTTGAATATCTCCTTCGGTCCGTGTAGAAGCGAGCTTCACTTCCTATGGGGATGTTAGTTCACTATCATTATTATGATCCATCCTCAATATTAATACTTGCCTCATGAAGGTTGATCGTCGCATTTCTCGCCGTATCTGGAACATAACTGTGCGGAACCGGCGCATAAGGTTGAGGCGTCATGGTCAATCTTTCGACTATCACATTCCGGGAATTTCAGAAACTCAGCACGCCCACTAATTATATATTAAGATCTCATCAAACTTACATCTACTTAGAGCTCCCCACCTTGCTTGTCGATGAGGCTCCAGACCCCTGCTCGACTTTGGTAAGTGACGCGGGGAGGGGCAGAATCCCTGACCGCCTTAGAAAGTAGTTCCTTCCCAATTATCCTAGTCGTCCAGTGATAAGATAAGCTCCCAGGACCCGCCAAAACTTTTGTTCTAAAAATTTCAGGAAAAAAAAGAAGAAAAAAAGCGTTCAGTAATAGGCGCTATACCATCGCATCAAGCATTGAAAGGCCAGACATTGGCTTTGATTGCATTTATAAACTGTTCTTGTTTTTGCCCATTTGTGGGAATATATTCAGCCGGAATTCGTTGGACTACTTAACTTGTCTATTTATCTTTCTTTTCCTTTCCCTAATACCTGGTGACAGCCTCACCACCACAAATACACCACAATGGCCAAGCCCGCGAAAGCCACCAAGAAGTTTGAGAAGAAGCACCTCAAGGGTGTCCTTGAGAAGCGCAAAACCGCCGCCAAGATCAAGCAGCGCGTTCAAATCAAGAACAAGGTTCTGCAACGAAAGGCCGACGACAGCGAATACATCAAGGGCCCCTCCGATGCCTCGGGTGCCCCTAAACTCCCTGGCAACAAGGCTCGTGATGCCAATGTCAGCGCTATGAGCGTAGATGACTTCTTCCAGGGCGGCTTCGACATTATGGACGGTGCCGATGCTCCGAAGTTAGGCAAGCGGAAGCGCGCAGGGGATGCTGAGGAGGGCGATGAAGAGGAGGAAGAGGAGGAGGACATCGAGGTCGACATGACTGGTTACAGTGATGATGAGGATGAAGATGATGACCCAAATGCTGCGCCTGGCTCTGGTGATGAGGACGAGGTTGATGACATTTCGGACGACGAAGGCATGAACCAGGAAACCCTCGACAATCTTGCCAAGAAGGACCCCGAGTTCTACAAGTACCTCCGCGAAAACGATCCCGAGGCCCTTGACTTTGCCCCCGATGATGACCTCGCCGAGGTCGATGCCCTTAGTGGCACTGAGGGCTCTGACAACGAGGACGAGCAGCCCAAGAAGAAGCGCAAGACCGCTGATAAGAAGAAGGACGCCAAGGCGAAGAAGGCCGACGCCAAGCAGCCCACCCAGGTCGAGGTTCCCGCTATCGGCTCCGAGTTGACTCCCCTGATGGTCTCCCGGTGGAAGTTGGCCATGGTCGAGCACCACTCACTGAAGGCGGCCCGCCAAGTCGTTCTGGCTTTCCGGTCAGCGGCTCACCTTAACAACGACTCTGTTGAGGCGGACCCGCGCCAGCGTTTCCAAATTTCCGACCCCGCGGCGTTCAACGATATCGTGGTCGTTGCCCTCAAGTACCTTCCCACTGTTATCCAGCACCATCTTCCCGTCAAGGAGTCTGCCGCTGGTCGCGCTTATGTGCAGACTGAGGGTTCCAAATTCAAGACTCTGTCCACTCTTATCAAGACCTACACTGCGTCCGTCATGCACCTTCTTTCTACTCTTTCAGACGACAAGACCCTGAAGATGACCATCGGTGCCCTCGAGCCCCTTGTTCCGTACCTTTTGTCTTTCAAGAAGTTGCTCAAGGCCCTTATCAAGACAATTGTGCGCTTCTGGGCCCAGCCGGCCTCTGCTGAGCTTACCCGTATCACTGCCTTCATGGTCCTCCGCCGCCTCGTCGTCATTGGCGATAAGGGTATTCGCGAGTCTGTTCTCAAGGAGACTTACCAAGGCCTCATCCAAGGCTGCCGTGTCACCAACGCTACTACTATCCAGGGCATCAACCTCATGAAGAACTCTGCGGCATCTCTCTGGGGCCTCGACTCGGCTATCGGGTACACTACCGCCTTTGGCTTCGTCCGCCAGCTGGCCATCCACCTCCGCAACTCCATCGTGCACAA
This sequence comes from Catunica adiposa, assembly GCA_001640685.1. Lineage (NCBI taxonomy): Eukaryota > Fungi > Ascomycota > Sordariomycetes > Microascales > Ceratocystidaceae > Catunica > Catunica adiposa. The sequence continues at coordinate 152,900 of LXGU01000029.1, forward strand.
CCAAAATGATGCATTCCGCATTGTTTACAACTGGCAATACGTCCACTCCCTCGACTTCTGGTCCTGCGTCCTCGCCGAACACTGCTCGACCGCCCGCATTGCCGAAGCTGGTGACAAGGAGAACCAACTCAAGCTCCTTGTCTACCCCCTCGTCCAAGTGACGCTCGGGGCCCTCCGTCTCATCCCCACGGCCACTTACTTCCCCCTCCGGTTCCAGCTCATCCGGTCCCTCCTGCGCATCTCGCGTGCCACTGGCTCATACATCCCGGTCGCCCCCGCGCTAATTGAGGTTCTCAACAGCGCCGAAATGCGCAAAGCCCCCAAGCAGTCCACCCAGAAACCCCTCGACTTCTCCGTCAACTACAAGGCGTCCAAGGCCTACCAAAAGACCCGCGTCTACCAAGATGGCCTCGGCGAACAAGTCGCCGAGCTCCTTGGTGAATTCTTCGGTCTCTGGGCCACAAACATTGCGTTCCCCGAGCTCGCTCTCCCTATTATCATCCAAATCAAACGCTGGCTCAAGCAAACCTCCAAGAAGACTGGTGGCAACCGCAACGCCAAGGTCGCCAACATGCTCGTTCTCCTCGTCAAGAAGATTGAGGCCAACGCCCAATTCATCGAAGAGAAGCGCGCCAAGGTCGAGTATGCCCCGCGAGACCGTACCCAGGTCGACAGCTTCCTCAGAGACTTTGCATGGGACCAGACGCCGATTGGCGCGTACCTGGCGGTTCAGCGGACATTGAGAGAGGAGAAGGCCAAGGTTATGGAAGAGGCGAGAAAGGAGGATGAGTTGAAGAGAAAGGAGGCGGAGAAGAAGGCTATTGAGGAGGCGGCTGAGGAGAGTGAAGAGGAGAGCGAGGAGGAGGAGTAGAGTTACTGGGCATATTTGGCTGGGTCGTTTTTCTTGTTCTGATTTCATGTATCCATTTTGTATTCTTTTCTTCCTGTCTGTGGATCTTTCATATTGGGCCATCATTTGTCTCCCTTTTCTTATATCCTTATTGTGTCTTCTCTGTGTCGTTGTTTTGCAGATAGATAATTCTTAAAAGCACCTTCCTCATGAAAATTGATGTATTCATATTATTAACATCACCACGTGACCAATTTTGATATCGATAATAATTATTCCAATCTACAAAGAACAAACTAGCTATGAAGCTATGATTCTGAACTGGCCCTCAAGCAAACAATGCAAAGAAAAGCAAATGATAATCCGTGACAAACTCCGATCCAAGATTCCAACCAAAGAAAACAAGAGAAAACAAAAAACAAATCATAATGTGGCTAATCTCTCCAAATCAAACACGTCTTTTCACAATACACCCCATCGCCACCTCCTAAACCTACACCTGTGACGAATCCCGGATACCCTCCCACGTAATCTGCTGGCTTAGTTCAACCTCAGCCACCTGCATCCCCGTAATACTCATAATCGTCATCTCAATCTCCTCCTCCGACATCGCCTGTCCGGCTGCCTTCTGTCCCTCAAGTACATCATATAGGGCATAAATCTGATCATTCTTCGCCTCCAGCTTTTTCAACAGCCCCTTCAACATCCCCGCAATCTCCTTGCGTTCTCGCTTGCCCAGCGCCTTGTCCAATGCATTGTACCGCGCCTGCAGAGACACGAGCTCCATGTTAAGGTGCTCGGATTCGTCTTCAAGGGCCTTGATGACGAGCGCAAGAGCGTTTCCGGGGTGCTGTGACGGCCGGATCGTCGGGTCCTCAAAGTGGCGGACGGCAGCAACGGAAATGCTTTCACGTTCAGAGACGGGCGTGGGACGAGGGACGGCAATGCGCTTTTTGCCTGCAGTGGCTTCGGTGGGTGAGAGGGTTTGTTTATGGGTAGCAATGCGGGAGCAAACAGTGCAGTTGCGGCATGAGTGCTCACATAGGTCGTCAAGGATCTTGCGAGCATCGATGGAGAGACCGGGGCAGAGGTCACTAGTCTTGCCGGTATGTTCGGGGTTGCCAGAGGGGCCAGAGCGAGCGAGTTTCCGAGTACCATTACCGCGGGTAAGGTTCTGCGTGAATTGGCCACCCATGCTAGGGAGAGTAAAGTCTTGGCCGTGAGGATCGAGCCTTTGGCTAAACTGCTCGGTCATGTTCATGGTGAGGCCCTGTGTGGTATTCCGCATCTGGCTCTGGCCCAAGCTCATTTTGCTAAGATCGTCGGTGAGGCTTGTCAATGACTTGTGCCTCTGTGTAGACTTGCTCTTGCCAACATTGTGCGTGTGCTCTTCTTCGGGTGCAGCAGCCTGTTTGCCCTTGGGATCAATATGAAGAGACAGGTTCTGCGTATCGTTGGAAGTGAAGCCGACGCTAGCAGTTTCGGTGTCTTCCTTAGTACCTATAGAAACCGAATTCTGTTGGGCAGAGGAATTGGTTGCATTTTGAGACGATGCCTTTAAGGAGCTGCGACGCTTGCTGCTACGATTCGCCACAACAGCTGCCGACGACGAAAAATTGCGCGTGTGATCCTCGTGAGTCGAAGCCGTCATATCTGGGACATCAAACTTTACGGAGTTCCCATTTTTAGCTGACTTGGACTGAAGAGGCCGCTGCTGGTCTTCCGTCTCATCCTCAAGTTCACCAGTCACCATCTCCGACGTGTATTCAACATTATGAGTGTGGTCTCTGTAGTCACCAGTGATGTCCATGGTCTGAGTCCCCATGTTATCAATTTGGCGAGACAATCGACGATTGAAAGTGCGCGTGTTCTCCACGGGGGCCGTGTTCTCATCGGTGTGAACGGTGATATCAGGCACAAAGAACCCAGAGGTCATATTCTCCTCTCCTAGGCCGTGGGTCATAGTTGGCCCAGACACCGGCGCCGTCAAATCTCCTCGGCGGATAGCAGACTGCCGCATATGGTCCATCTGAGACTTCAGGAATTCAACCTCCTGTCGAAGCTTGTCTTTATCAGAAGCCAAATCCTGCAAGCCACGCTCAAACTTTGTTGCTTGAAGTCGTAGCGTCTTATTATCGGAAAAGTACTTGTCGTTGTTGCGAACCAAACTATCGTTATCTTGTTTGTAGGTTGATCTCTCCGCCCGAAGGCTCTCGATGACTTCGTGAAGACGTTCCAGCTCAACACGGGCTTCGGAAATCTCGCCCTTAGCCGAGTCGATGGAACGGCGGAGCTCATCATTCTCAGAAATCACCATACGAGAGTTAGAGCGCAGTGACTGGTTCTCCTTCCGCAGCGAGTCGTTCTCTGCCCGAAGGTCTGAGTTGTCGTCACGCAGAGAAGATAGCTCCCGCTTGACCGAGTTGTAGTCTGACTGGAGCTTCCGGTTGTTCTCCTTGAGAACGTTGATCTCAGCAATCAGTGAGCTCTCTGATTCGCACACTTCAAGCGTGGCATCGAGCTGCTTTTGTGTAACACGGAGATCCTTGGAGCTCATATCAAGCTGATTCTCCAGCTGGTTGATGTTCTCACAAGCTGTCTGAAACTTCTTCATGGCCCGCTCCCTGTCATTCACAGCCGTGGTTTTTTCTCGCACCATCTGTTCGTTTTGTTTGGCCAAAACCTCATTCTTCTTGTTGGATTCCTGGAGCTGGTAACGCAGGATGATAACTTCTTCTTCAAGTTCTAAAGATAAACATATTAGCAAACATTCATCTCAAATCATGGCATTTCCTCAACTTACTCTTCTTCTCATCCAAAAGAGCCTCATTCACTGAGACATGCTCGCCGGATTCCTTCTCGAGGTTCAGAGTGTGGCCACTCTTGCCCTTAAGAATCTCAATCTGCGCCTGGAGCTCCTCAACCTCCACCTCAAGACCATCAGCATACTCTTGGACCATATCGTCATGTTCCTGCAGAGCAATAATCTCGTCTCGGATCATATCCATAGAAACAAAGATCTTTTCTTCTTCCTCGGGGACTTTCAGACCGTCAACCTGGACATGAGCATTTGCTCTCATTTTTTCATCGCCCATGTCCACTACTTGACCGTTCTTGACTAGAATCGGAACACCGTTTCTTACAGTACCATTAAACTCGAGCCTCCCTGAAACAAAATCGCCGAGGTTAGAAACATCGGGCATGAAGAAAGATCGGCTAGTGTTCCCCATAGTATCCATATCCTGTCGAGTTGTATCGTCACCACGTCTATATCTTCTGGGAGAGACACCCTCGTGAGTACCCTGTTGCTTGTTTTGCTTCTTTTGCTGCTTTGTTGCAGCCTTCACCTCCTTCGAAAGCACATGCTGCGCAAAGTTCAACTTCCTCTGAACCTTAAGCGGGCTTGGCTCCGCACCAGTCACCACAGGTCTCGTCAAAGCCGCTGGCATCGACATGCGTCTAACAGGCGTCGGAGACCCATCAGGTGTTGAGGGGCTTCGCGTATGTTCTCGAGCTAAAGGACTCCGGTTCTGTGGCTGGTGTGGTAATCTTGAGTTGGTGGTCATCGGCGGAGGAAGAATAAAGCGATCTGGGGACGCATTAAGGACAGAAGAGGCATCGACTTCGCTTTCAACCCGCGGCTGCATCTCGGCTCTTGTCCTGCTAGAACCTGTGAAGGAGTCGAGGGTGAAGTCGTCGATACTAAAGCGCTTCTTGGATGCCTTGGGGTCCCGGTTTTCCTTAGATTCAGAGCCTCGAGGGACAGCAGAGGTCAGCGCCATAGTAGAGGCAGCTGTTACCGCTTTGTGATTATTGGATCCGATCTTGCGGGTATCGACGGGGAGGGCCTTGGGCTTCGGGTAGTAGTCGGGGAACTTTTGGTGGATGGCATCCCAGTCAATAGCTGGTTTGCGATCCTTGTTGCCAGTGATGCGGGCAATGTCGTCATTGAGTTTTCGGGTAGAGTCAATTTCGTTCTCAGTGTAGACTGAGGTCATTGTGGGATCTAAAGTGCCGTGGGAGCCGGTGGATGATGGCGGGGAGTTGAATGGGTTTTCCCGGTTCGCGTTCATTTCGCGAAGAATACGCGACCGATAGCGACTCTCCGGTGAATCTATGTCCATGATGCTAGATATCTAGAGAAGCTATTGGTGGTGATGGAAAAAATATGTGGTTATGGGGGCACGCGTTAACAAGGCGCGCAGTGGATCATCAAGATCGTGAGAAATTCAAAAGTATACTCTCTATGAAAAACAAGATGTAAAAAGAGCGAATATGGTATCTAGTCGGTAATCACGTTCGCGAGAAAGAAACAAAAAAAAAAGGTAAATGAGAGATATCGCGGCTTTGATTGGCCTTGATGTTGATTGAAGATATGGATACAGGTTCACGATGTTGTTCTGAGTAGCGCGTAAGAACTGCCAACAATCTAAGCCTGTCCACGGTCTTGGATGTTGCAAAGTTGCGAAGGCACGGTCCAAGTCAAGAACATACATCAAATCGTTAAGGTCAATAGACGGCGTTTGCGTATGTCCCTGTCTCCCTTGTCAGCTTTGTTGATATTTCTCTAAAATAGGCTTAGCGCCTTTCTGTTCATAAACAATGCAGCCAGATATGTTTAAGTGGGTCTGTGTTATGCGACTGGCCAATTAGAGCGCGCACTGTTCTAAAACCGGATGGTCATAAGTATATTAACATATCAATGTCATGGAGATCATGATGTCGCCCTCACTTACTAGCCGTTCACAGTAATTGAAAAGTAGATGTACCAATTATATGGTTACAAATTCATAAAATAAAAAATATATTGCCAAATTAAGAAACTTGAAGAATTAAATTTGATAAAAACTCTCTATAGTATTTAACTCTATTTTTATTCCCTCAATCAGCATCACAAGCAACACCAGATTGTGAACCTACAAATCCACGTTATCACTCACAACTCTCGGCCCCACTTCGATCCTCGCTCCCGATAAAATGCCGATAAAATGCATCCCGCTCCCTCAATTAATCGCAATGAAATCTAAATTCACCAGCCGACTGGTGTCTACCGTCCAACTCAAATTGGCGCTGAATAACAATTCATCACGGCTTTTTAGTATCCGCAAACCCTATTTATATGCTGCCGATATGCTATTACACCTTTGCATCACTCTCAGACATGCATTCACACGAGTAACGAAAACAAAGAGTAACACATCCAGGATGCGAAGTCCAGCGCAGGACTTGATGAGCTGTATAGCCAATATATGCAGGCAGAGCCACATGAAATTGACACCATGATAAATTACTGATGATACTAGCTTATAAGAAGGTCATTTAAGATATGTTATATCTCTGATCGAGACAATGTTTTGTTGCTCAGACATTAAGCCCAAAGGATTATGGATCGAAACACTTTAAGAGCCGATGACGAGGTATATGACCAGGGCTTAAGGAGGCGAAGCATCCATTTCCCCCACCAAAATGTTGAACAGTCCATCAAGATCTTTTGCCAAATCCAACTCTTGATATATAATTTTTTTGAAGGAGTTGACTGACCAATCTGATGATAGTCTATTGCTCTTTCCGCTATTGAGGCTCATCTTCGGAACCTAGGGCTAACTACCTATTTATCAGAAAGGAACTAGTGAGCCACTACATGAGGCAATTGCCCCTGCATCGAAACGGTGCAGAAACAGCCAACAATCCATATTTTCTGACAAGACATTTCATGAGCCAAGAGCTGCACATGCATCATCAAGTTATCAACTAAGCCAGGTGCTGAAGGCTATGGTTCTTCTCTTCTTTCTTTTATATTTATATTGAATTGGGTTGTTATATCGACCGTCTATTCCCTCACATCATTCTTTGGCCGGTCGTCTGTGACATCGCGGTCGTGTACTAGGAGCGTCTTTTTCATGTTATAACTTGGCGTTGGACCCCGCCATTTTCATCTCGCATTCTGTGTTCTTGGCTCAAGATCGGCGATATTCCCGTTAATTCGTTGTTTCAATTCTCATTTCTGTCATTTATGAGAATCAACGACTGTTACATGGCGACAATATCTCGGTGAATACCACATTGTTGAGCTTATTATTCGTACGTTTCAGCTACTCATTCTTGGGTTTGCTCATTTGCTTAGTTTCGATCACTATAGTGATATCATTGTAACAATCAACCATATCACTTTCATCAAACCAAATAAACCTCTTCTTGGGTATAAATCTGTATTTATTCCCACGGGTCTACACTCTTGTTTCGCTATTGTTGGTTCTCAATCGCGGTCACTGCTTAGTCGCAATACTCCCTTAATGCAGTAGAGATACTTCATTATGCGCCTACAATCATTATCTCTGTTCGCTGCTTCGGCTCTAGCTGCTACGGCCAAATTTGCTGCCAAGGAAAAATCCATCCGCCGAGCCTACCGATGCTCGATATTCGACACCTCGGTCCTTCCTGAGAGGGATTGTTCTAATCACATTCCTTGGACTTTCCTCGATGAACAGCCATCTCGAGCAACCTCCAAGGATGCCAAGGCCAGTCCCAGTGTCCTTGATGATGCCTTTTACGCCTTGTCAGTTATGCAAGAGGAATACTTTGAGTCGGATGTAGGAACTTGGCCAACTGCTATCGACTGGACGGCGGCTGTGCTGCAGACTCATGTCACTGGGCTGATGGCATCACTGTCTAATGCATTCACTGATGTTGAGCTGGCCGAGAATACCACTAAGTCAAACCTTATCGATCTTTACTTTTCGCAGACGGTTGCTTCTTACTTTGGTCAGAATCATATTGGAATTAGACTCCAGGTAAGTACTCTCCAAAGAATTCACTTCAATCATAAGATCTACTTAACTGAGAAACACTATAGGCTTATGATGACATGCTTTGGGTGGTTCTGGGGTGGGTAGAGGCCATTAAATTCATTGATCAACATTCAAAATCGTACACACGGGATGACGTCGGGGCTTTGGGAATACCCGAAATCAACGAAGCTCTCGAGTCCCAACCGTGGTACGGAAACTATTGGACCAGAGCCTTTGCTCATCGAGCCCGTGTATTTTGGGATGCGGCAAGTAAGGGCTGGGGGACTGATCTGTGCGACGGAGGCATGAACTGGAACCCCCATGAAATGCCCTACAAAAACGCCATCACCAATGAGCTCTGGATCGCGGCTTCGATTCAAATGTACTTGCACTTTCCCGGGGATGATATCACCTCCCCCTGGTTGGCAGGTGCCCAAGTTCCTAGGCCGACCAAAGACCCTAAGTTCCTTAAGGCGGCAGTCGAGGGCTATAAGTGGCTTCTTGAATCCGACATGACTAATCATGACGGGTTGTTTGTAGATGGCTTCCACATCTCAGGCCGCAATGGTAGTACTAAGTGTGACCAACGTAATGAGATGGTCTTCACATACAACCAGGGCGTGCTGCTCAGTGGTCAGCGTGGGCTTTGGGCCGCCACGGGAAGCCCTTCATATCTGGATGAAGGGCATGCTCTAATTCAGAATGTTATTCGGGCGACGGGTTGGAGTCTCAAGAACCAGAAGCCGATAGATCCGTGGAAGGAACGGACACCAGGAACTCTCCCGAGGTGGCGGGGACTCGGCCGGGCCGGGATAATCGAAGAACAGTGTGATCACACGTATAGTTGCTCGCAAAACGGACACACGTTCAAGGGTATCTTTTTCCATCACTTGACGTGCTTTTGTTCCGCGCTGTCGCCCGAGGAGCTCGATATGACCGAGACCCGTCAAAGCTCCGGATATAATGAAGACAAGTTTAAGAGCGTGGCTGCTGCCCATGCCCGGACTTGCCGTGAATATGTTCCCTGGTTACAACACAACGCCCAGGCTGCTCTCAAAACTCGGAATAAAGAAGGCATATTTGACTCCTGGTGGACCCCAGGGCTCCTCGGTAGCATAACAACGTGGTACATGGATGTTCCACTGCCTCCAGCCATGGTCGACTATCGTAATCATCCTATCCAGCGCACCGGCGTATGGGGCAGTGGTGATGTCATGGTGATTCCTGGGGTTGACGATTCAGAGGCGCCTGTGAATGGAGATGGGACGTCGGGGCCGAGGAATTTACGGACAAGTCAACACGTTATGGACGGTGGGCAAGATCCAAATAGGTTAAAGGCGGAAAGGTTGTTCCATGCGGATAGCAAAAGCAGAATGAGGAATGTAGAAGCACATAATGGGGGTATGGCGGTGTTGAGAGCATGGTGGGAGGTTTCGCAGGTTTAAGAAGTTATTTCGAATTCATGTTTTAGTCATGGCGAGAACAGAAGCTAATGGGTAAAATAGACAGCATGTTTGCTTGTAACATGCCATTTAGTCAGCGTACACAACAGCTCAAAATATACCAATATTTTCCATTACTATTCACACGGTTTAAAAAATAAAATATAACTCTTCTTCGCATCGAGAGCAAGCCCTCAAGACAATGAAAAAGTATAAGACCTGTCAGACGTCCATCGTATCCCACCCCAAGCGCTCGCTCGAAAGCAGACAGCAACAAGGGGACGAGATCATCACCACTTCCTATACAGCCAGCGTCCAGTCCGAAGACCACCACTGAGCCGCCGCCTTTGCAGGCGGTGCGGAAGACACCAAGAGTTCTTCACTCTGAGGATACGAGGATATCATTCATCAACCAGGGTAGACTCTGTAGCTCCTTTGGGGAACCAAGAGGAAGGTCGAATACTATAGAAATGATTCTATGAAGTATTGTCGCCTGAAGAAGAAAAGGAAAAAGAGAAAAATGTAAATAGGGCGGGCGATAGGTGTATTTATAGAGAGCTATGAGAAAGAAGTGGAGTGGCTGATTGAAGTTTGCAGGTGATGGCGGGTGGCTGGTAGTGGGGCTGTTTAGTGGGCCAATTTCATTTACAGTGGATATGGTAGTGGGTCTCTGTATTATCAGGGTTATATGGTTATTGTTTTAAAGGGTTGTTTACCCTATATATATCGGTCTATGGTAGGGTTGTTGTTATTCCACTGCTTCGCTTGAAATATGTCCAAAGTACCGTGTGGCATATACAATATTCACATGTCATCATCTATGTACTTCTCCCCTGGTCGGGACTCCTATTATCATCATCCACTATCTCCAATATCGTATTCCGAGTTGTATATTGAATAACCAAATACTCAAAACCCACATTTGGGTAACGTGAATATCTATACTACCATTGACCTACTGCCTCCATACATTAACTGCAACTTCTCCTTTTGATCTTGAATCTTGTGATTATCCCTTCCCTGTCCAGCGTCCTTGCATAGCCGCTTTTTATGGACGATACTCTCTGGTGACACTCTGCCTCAGATCTACGACAAGCATCGCCACTACAACTCTCAACCCCGTCTTTTTAATTGACCAGCCCACGATAATTATTTCCAATTGATAATCCAAAAGTACATGACAGAAATTCTCTCGACATAATTTGCGATTTGTATTACCTTACCAGAAGGCCTGCCATCCATAATAAATACTCCACATCCTGACAGCTCTAGGAGCTTCCCCCACGACGACAAAAAGTTGCTCTGGAGGCGAAAAAACACACACAAGATGTCGCTATTATCGACGGCACGAGCATACGCTCGGAAAATATACAGTCTTGACACCCTTGATACCAGATTTACAACACCATCGACCACACCATATCGCACGTTTGAACGACAATTGGATGACCCCGTGGCTACGCGTGAGCGGGAGACCAAGTATGCTAAGAATTTACCCACGGAGTCAAGATGGGGGACGGTAGAGTTTTATGTTTATCGAGCTGTTGTGTGGTTGGCGGTGCCAGCAATCTATTTGGTGCCGTATCAGGTGTCGCAAGGTATGCTGGTGATGTATGGGGTGGTTGAGGATACTGAATATGGACTAACAGAGAGTAGTGAGCGACCCGAGATATCACAAATATAAGGATTTGTTGAAGCCAGGGTGGATTCCTGGCAGACAGATTGTAAGTTAGACTACGGATGAGACCTAGAGATTACCAAATTGGGCCGAGACACTAACCTATCCTTCCCTTTGCAATAGGACGTCTCCGACTCGCAATACCATACATTCCGCGAAAACCTCCCCGCCATGTTGACCCTCTTAGTCCTTCACCCTCTCCTGCGTCGCGCTTACGAATCTTGCCTTGCTGGCGGAACGCCACGCCTTAATGCTATGGATACCGCCCGCCTGCGTATGAACCTCCGGACAACCTTTGATGCCGGATTTGCGATCTTCTTCTTGGCTTTGCTGCATGGATTCTCAATCTTCAAGGTATTGATAATCTTGTGGCTGAACTTTCAGATTGGCTTGGTAGTACCAAGACGGTTTGTGCCGGTGGCGACATGGGCGTTTAACATCGGGACACTTTTTGCGAATGAATTGACGACGGGCTTTCATTACAAGTGGATGGCGAGCCTTTTGGTAGATGACTCGGTATCGGGATCAAGACTGCTGGAGTTGGGAGAGTGGATGGATGACCATGGGGGTCTTATGGCGAGATGGGAAGTTTTGTTCAATATCACAGTCTTGAGGTTGATCAGCTTCAACATGGATCGGTATTGGAGTGTGGGACAGAGCGGCACCGGGTTGATTGAGGTAATTACACTTATATGATGTGACTTGATTCTGAGCAGTGTTTGCTAACCTCTGGTTTGTCCCAAGAAGAAACAGATTGATCCTGCTAATCTCAGTGAGAAGGATCGCATCAAGCTACCGGCTGACCGCAACGAGTACTCCTTCCTGAACTATCTGGCTTATATCATCTACGCTCCACTCTATCTGGCTGGACCTATCATGACTTTCAACGACTATCTTTCGCAATGTAAATACCAGTCTGCGACCATTCAACCCAGCCGCACCATTAGGTATGCTATCCGTTGCCTGGGAGTTCTTCTTTGTATGGAGTTTACTCTGCATATGGTTTGGGTTTGCGCCATCTCAGAGCGCTCGCCTGATTGGAGTTCTTACACACCAGCGCAAATTGGCTTGCTTTCCTTTATCAACCTGCATATCATTTGGCTCAAGCTGTTGCTCCCTTGGCGTATGTTTCGCCTGTGGGCCCTTGTTGATGGCATTGACCCACCTGAGAACATGATCCGTTGCGTTAGCGACAACTACAGCACATTGTCTTTTTGGCGCGCATGGCATCGGTCGTTCAACCGGTGGCTGATTCGGTACTTGTATGTTCCTCTGGGTGGTACGTCGTTTACAGGGACGTTAGGAGTCATCCAGTCTGTGTTTAACTACGTACTGGTCTTTACGTTTGTTGCTCTGTGGCACGATTTGCAGATGCGCTTATTGATTTGGGGGTGGCTTATCGTCCTCTTTATGCTCCCGGAGATGATAGCAACGTTTCTGTTCCCGCGGAAGAAGTGGGCGGATAGACCTGAAGCGTATCGGCGGTTATGTGCAGTGGGAGCGGTGCTGAATGTATTGATGATGATCATGGCAAACTTGGTAGGGTTTGCAGTAGGTTTGGATGGGATGAAGAGTTTGATTGCAGGTATTTTCCAGGACTGGAATGGGTTCTTGTTCCTGGTGATTACTTGTTTGTCGCTGTTCGCGGGTGTCAATTTCATGTTCGAGTTGAGGGAGGACGAGATGAGAACGGGAGTTTCGATGAAGTGTTAGGTGACTGTAAAGAAATAATTTGTGGATATTTTATATATGTGAATTAGATTATAGTCTGATTTCTCTAGCAAGTCTCTATGGCATGATATTGTATTAGGTAAATGGGGTATGGGTATATCTAGTATGAACACGTGACCTTTTGTCACCAAATTAAAGTAGATTGTTCAGTACGTTTTTCTATATTTCCAACTCTTTCTTCTCTCCATAAACAACTGATATCGTTCTTTTTAGCATCAAGATCGACTTTCTAAACCGATTCCGATTTCTCCTGCGACTGAACCTGCACCATATCAGCCTCAACACCAGACCCGGAATCTTTCTCCGCAAACTTGCCCTTCATCCCCAACTTTTTCTCGGTAATCCAAGTCCGCAGCCAAATGAGCCCCTTGCTGATAAAGAAGAAGATGATAAACGCAACGAGGATACCGAGAATATACCCAGCCACCTTGTTCTTGGAGCCCGCTCCGTTGGGGCCCTTGTCAAGGAAACTGTAGGTGTAAAAGCCGCGCGTGGCGTGCGTGAGGTAGGCGAGCGCAAGGTACAGAAGCATAACGATAATAATCCAGAAAAGATGGACAATGGGATGCGAAGGTGTCCGCGGAATGATAATTTCAAAGGTGCAGAAGACAATGTTGAGGGCATGTTGGGTGATGTTACTCCACGCTATGAAGGCTGTGGGGAACCAATCGCCCTTGTAGATGATAGCCCAGTAGACAATTGTGACAATTATGGGCATGATGGTGATGGTGGTGTAGTAGAAGCGGTGGAGGGCACGGAGGGCGGGGGGGAATCTGGCGAGGAGGGGACGGCCGGTAAGGCAGTAGGTGGCGGTGTGGATGGCAGAGAAGAGGAAGTAGAAGCCGAGGCCCCAGAAAGTGAGGATGGTGAAGTAGGAGATTTCATAGCGAGCGGTTAGGCAGTCATTGTGAGTGCATTCATAGGCAATGATGAAGAAACGGGAGGTGAGAATATAGAGCGCCTTTTTTGGGGTGGTTGTTAGCAATGGAAGCTGGGTGAGGAAAGTGGGTGATGGTGATCGATAGGACTTACGAAGAGAGCGCGGAGGGCGAAGAGGACCCAAGGGGAGACGAGCCATGAGGTGACAAATCTGTGGGTGGGATCCCATTCTTTGGTGCTGAGCTTGAAGCTATTCACGACTGTTTGGATGAAGGCCATCTTCAATTATTGTTTTGACGTAGCCAATATATTATGATATTTTAGGTGAAGGGATGGTCGCGAGAGTTGTGATGATCTTGATGTTGATCGATCACTGGGTTTGCTCCTTCAAGTAGACAAGGGATACCAACGGCTCTGGAATTCCAGATGAACCAATGGTTTGAGACTTGGAGATAAGTCACGCTTTATTCTTGGCGAGAAGAAATATAATTTGAAGGGCAAAAATGAAGAAAGAAAAAAAGAAAGCAAAAAGGATTCCTCGCCAGCTTACGGAGAACGTCCCGCTAGTAACACTACGGTCGTTAAGTAAATTGCAACACCAAAGGTCCTTATAATGGGATGGCAGGCAATGTCTGATCTCTAGATAAGTCCCCACTCTGCTGTTCTCCTTAGCTTCGAATAGAACTTCCGTAAGGATGGCAACGGAGGAAGATGCAGCGTGACGGATTGATATTGAGACCAGGGGGGGAGGGGACAACAACCTGGTAAAAGATGGGTATGTAGTACACAAGTTCCTGGGAATATTTTGTGAAGGTTTGAGATGGGAATAATCGGCGTTGATGTGACGATTAAGGTTACATGTAGATGGTCTAGCGAGTTAGAAGGAGGAGAAGGCGATGGGTATTCCTAAAAAAAAAAAATGAAAAAATGGAAGATAGTTGAATGGCTCATATCAGCTGGGCCATTGTAGACGTGAGCCTAATCCTTATGGATATAATATCGCGATCCCCATCGCGACTCGGCCTTCTAATAGCTTATCACCATAGAAATCCGCTATTTGCCGCCCAATGTACACCGCCATGCCATCGCGTGCCCATTGCCCCCCACATTCTCCTCCCACTTCATCTGTTTGCGTGTTGCCCCCCTTCACGAACACAGAGCCAGTAGCAAAAAGCACCGAGCTCACTGACGTTTACCCAGCTACATAAAGTTTTCAGCGCCCCAGGATGAAACTCTACAGAGCTTGGAGCATCTTGCTGAGGTCTAGGAGCTGATATACCTAGTAAGCGATTGTGAGTTTGCTAGTTGGTGGAGAGGATAAAGGAGGGGGTTCCCGGTAGCGGCCATGGATGGAAGAGAGAAATTGGTGATGTTGTCAGGCGCCAAGAACGTGGATTTGGGGAAGGAAATTGGGGATTATAGTTGATTAGCAACTCAAATCAAGATATATATAAACACATAGAAACTTAGCTCAATCTGAGAATTTAAAGCCTTAGCCAATTACATACCATTATTTTCAACTGACACAGAAATTCTGCAAATCCCGAGTAGTTGTCATCAGTCGTGGCTTGATTGTTGTCGTCATCATCTAAGACAATAATTATACTTTTAATACCAGCGATCTGGCACCCTTCTACCATCCTTCAGGAACGAAAAGCATTCCTCTCTCACCTAACCAAAAACTCTGTTGTTCCACTGAATACACCACCAAAAGCCATTTCTCGCTGAAATTCGGTGAGCTTGTTTGTCTGGCCTTCAAGGGTGTCTCCTCGTATACTCCCTTGTTAAGGATTCCACCAGCAACCTTAGTCGGGGAATCGGTAGATGCAAGCGTTAGCGTCTATATTTTAGTAGATTTTTCCCATATGGGATATTAAAATATTAGGGCTATTGGCCTTGGGGGCCACGGATCGATCATCACCGGGAATTTTTTAAAACTGGTTATTGGTGGCAGACGACATTAGTGAGTTCTGCAGGAGACGTGAAAATGGAGTAAAAGTCGGGGGTTCTTTTAGCAGAGGAGCTGAGATATTGCAATACTATAATTATTGTCGAGCGAGATAGCCAAGGTAGAGGGCTCACTTGTACAAAGTCAGTAACATTTCTTTGTATAGTCCATTAGGAATGGAGGTACGACTGTAAACCTACATACAGGGTTTGGTATAGCTAATTTTTGAAATATAATCGGCGTATTGGTATGTGATATTGATGAGAATCTGAGCTGTTGTTGGTCGTTGACATCACAACGTTAAAATGAAAGTTGTACGTTTAATATCAGGTGATTATATGTGGTACTTTCCTGTTTGAAATTGGTCACAGAGTAATAGGGTTGAGACAGATTGTTGGGGTTATACAGCTAGCACCAAACTATGCAAGTGCTTTCCTTGCATAAATATCCGAGTTTGTGTGACGACATTTTATGCACAAGACAATGAGACGATATTAGACAATGCTACAAGACAACTGATTCTGGAGAGAAGAAGGCCAGGACCCACCAAGTTGAGCGTTAAAGTCTATTGATCCAGCTTGAATGTAATATAAATGTATTTAAGCCATTGCGTACTGTCAGATTATACGCCGTTATGATTATATCACGGAGTTCCATGTGAATGCGGTAGAGTGAGACTCAAGACTGACTAAGGCCGACATCCCTATGAAACCATCTCGATAAACCATATGATCGACACACTTACTTACATGGAGGTTTCTTTTAAGCATACTGCTTTGCCTCAACTTAGTTATAACGCCACCATTCTGATCGATCGTACCTGGTAGAAAATTCCATATCGATAACCCGAAACAGCCACACACTCCTAACCAACTACACAACTATCGTCACCCCAAGCAGCCTCTACTACAACCATAGACTCACCCATCATACCCATAAAGCTAATACCTAGCCATGTCCCCGAATAATGTCTCGTCTATGTGCAGACCCGAATCCCAAGAGTCCGTTCACTCCCGGAAATGATCTCGACCCGAGCGTTTCGTTACCAAGATACCACATGAGCTTATTTATGAAGTAGGCAGCTGTAGAAGGGCATTAAAATTTGCTGGAGGTAACATTATGTACACAACGTATAAGATGGTTATATAGGTAGAAGCTTAACATATTTCTTTGGGTACAGGTGTATACTCAAAGGGCGGGCGTATGTCTCCGCTTAGATATGCTATGGTACATAGATAACAATGCATCCCCATACAAACCTCTTAAGATACGGTATTAATCATCCTAAACATAATGTACAATATTCTACCGTGCCTTTCTTTCCTGCATGCCAATATCATATCTTCAGAGTCACTTCTTCTGCAACGTCACATCGTCGCTGTCAGTATTGGTAGCTCCCATGGGCACGTTCCTCTGAACAAACGATATATCCAGGGCAGATGGGTACTGCTGCGGGTGCCCGAGCGGCTTAAGGGGGCATATGTGGCGGGTAAAGATTGAGGATGGGAGTTCGGATGACGGGAGGGTAGAGGAATGGGGTAGAAATAGATGGCGATAGCTGGGCGTGTGAGTGGTTATAATTCATGATATGTGTCCGATATTGGCGGTTAGGATTTAGGTCTGGATTATATAACAATGGGCTACTCGCAAGTCGAGCTGTATGTAATCTTCATATCAAACCCCATCACCTCTAAACCATCGGATTCCCAGATACACCGCGCCATCACCATATCTGATCAAATTACCGTTCACAAAGCTGCCAAGCCTTGTGTGAGAATTCTGCAAAGATTCCCACCCAGAAAATAGGACATTTGTATAATACCATGATGGCCTGTGTGAACAGTGTTACGATGCAGGATTGAGGATATCAAGAGGGTTACATGGCCAAGTATTGATAAATCGCTAGTTATCATGGTAGGAATATGGATATCTGCCACTTTGTCAGTAAAATATCAAAAACGTGATCCTTTCAGTTACCATAACAATAGTCATCACAGCGAACAGGCTAGTCAGTAGGTCTAGACCCTCAAATATGCTTTGATCTGTCTTGCTCTTCCCTGTATCTCTTGACCCAAGTCGCCGTCATTATCTCCTTTAGGTCACAATATGCGCGCCGTCAGACAAATAAAGCAGAAAATACAGTTATTTTTAGTTTCTACAGCATGGCTAGGCAAGGATGAGAATTGTTAGCTATGGTGAGCCCATTGGTACCAAATAATAGTAATGCAAACTACTTGTAATCATATACCTGCCGTTGAGTATCGCTCAGATAGTCTTCTTCATGACAATATCACGCTCATATTCTACATGCCACTAGTGGGATTTCGGATACATCCCAAATACAGAAGACATTTGTATTGTTGGATCAGCGGACATTGCCATCTTAAGGAGTCAAGAATTACAGTTGGGCAAGTGAACCTGACTTGCGTCTTGGCTGTCATCTGAACCACATATGAAGACCCTCCAGGGCGTTCAAGTCGTTTCCCTAGATTGGCAACTCTTCATCTGGTTATAAATTACCCAGAAACGCTAACAGGTGAACGGAGCGTTTAGTGTGCCCTGAGTCAAATTTCCCGGGTCTTGTTCTGCCCGTCTAGTTGCGCCTTGGTCGTGGCTTCTTTGGTCCCCAGTGGCCCTGCTTGTTGAATAACTCATAGGTTGGCGAATCTTCTTACTCGTAGCAGATGATATCATAGGCCCAGTAATGTGTAATTTGACAATTGGCAAACCATGGCTCTTTGCGGTCGCACACATGTGGGCAGATAATATCATTGAAAAATAATCCGGTAATCTGGTTCGATTAGTAATTTGCCGTGACCATCCTGAACTGTGAATTGTGCTATACATAGATGCATAAATGCCGCCTGTATATGTAAACCAGGCCCTTCTACGTAACATTTGGTCGATATTCCCTCTATCCCATTGCAGATACTCCATTTTATCCAAGACAAAGGGTCTCACTACATGGCAATGGCGGTCACACATGTGATAAGGTCCCTTTTCGCGTATGGCTTCCGACGTCTGTGCAGCTCAGAATATTTGCTTCTTTGAAGTTTCTTTTGGTACTTAGGCGAGGCGGGTGTACGTTTGCCGTCGTTTTCACAAGTGTGATGATTGTCTGTCGGGTGGCTGTCCGACTGGGTCGTTGAAAAGGTACTAGGGAGAGGGCAGGCTAGGAGCCTGAGGGTTGGCGCGGACCAGGTGGGTTGGGGTCAATAGGGAGAGTGAGAGCGGTTATCGCCGCTATTTGTATGATATTATTGGTGATGGTGAGCGAGATAATTATTCGGCCTTGTAGCAATCGAGGGTGGGACCATATCGCTTGGAATTATTATTGGTGTTGATGGTGGCTGTCTTCTTTCCTGGTCGTTTTCAATGAAGCAAGGACCAGAGATATCAGTCAATGGATAGCAGGAGCATACGCCATATACATTAACGAAGGTCCGCACTTTCCATCTCTATCAGCTTCCATCATTAGATTCTGCTCTATCTCCTGCCTTGATATTCTCCAGCCTTGTGCCTCTTCTCGTGATAAAAATTTAATATAGTCACTCGTTCTTATCCATCCACCAACGTCCATCAGGTCGGTCTCGCCTCTGTCGCCAAATCATTCGAAATCTCGGTATTGCGCTGATCACCAACTTGTACATTTCCAACCCAGCTTTTGATCAACTCCTCTTTGACCGTGGTCTTTGTTTGCTCAATACACTGATAGACGAACAGCGCAAATCAGCAACCCAAATTTTGTTCCTAGCTTGATCGTCGCCATTCATCCTGGTTCAACTAACCGAGTGAATCCTTTGCCTCCTTTGATGGATAGGGTTTTCTGTACAACACCCTAATATATTACTCAACCTTTATTAACTTTGTTCTCCATACAATCGCTTCCTTGTCGCCTGTTTCTTGGCATACCCAGCCGACAACCCGATGATATTTTAGCTTCAGCGCATAAAGCAACTAAAAACGACAACTTATTACCCCATATATTAATACGAGCAAACCTGTTTGGTGTAGATTTTATATCTTGTCCACCAAGGTCATTTTCGGGCACTGTCGCGAACATTGATTGACAATCTGTTACATCATCCGCAGCAAGCCAACGCATGACAGTTTGAGCTTTTTTGAGACTTCATCTTCAAGTCAAAACCCACAATCATAGTTTTGTGTGGGGAGCTGTCGGATTTGCTGCTAAACCTGGTGGGTTGTCTCTGATATTGCCATATTAAGCTACCACCACACTGCGATTCTTTTAGTATCAAGCATCTTTTTGCGCCTCGTGAGGCTTATCCATAAAGATAAAAGCAATCGGGTTTTCAGGTAAATGAGTGGTTATTTGTGAAGCATCAAAATCGCTCGTCAGGTCACAGAGTCAGCCACTTTGAATTTCTTGATATTGTTTGGACCTGAGTATCTTTGCTTTATATTTTGTAATTTTCTACTACCAACTGAAATATTTTGGTACAACATCCTTCATCGTGCCCTTTAACCTTCTACTGGCTTTCCATTCCAACTTTGTCCAAGTTCACCGTCAACTCGGTGCTTTGAAGTCCCAAACTTGCATTTGTATCCTTGCTTGCTGCATTCCATACTCCCTAGCATCCTCTGGCCTCTTGTACCTGCACACACACATCCTACAAGGCAGCCGCCGAGTCTCTGAACAACAGGTTACTGCAGCTGTATCTATTAACGACGACAGCCAAAAAAACCCCCCATATAGAGTGAGCTCCAATTTATCTGATACGAAGACTGTGATATCAAACAGCTGTTTATCTCGGATTTTCCGGACGCCTCCTTACGAAAATACGATACGACATACGAGCCGAATTGTCCGGGATAAAAATACCAACACGGCGCATCTCCTCCCAACAATCAAGCAAAGCCGCTACCGAACGCGCCTCCAATATCACCCAAAGAAATAGGGAGCAAATAGCATACACCAGAAAACCACAAAGGCCGTCACTTGCATTCTGGCAACTGTTGTACTACCGAGCAGCTGCAGTACATAGGCTGCAGACCTTGGATATATTTCCGGTAAGTGCAACATTAAGTGTTCCTGTCGATGAGCATACTTTGGTTTGGATGACGGTCGAGAAGCGGGGTTGGGAATTTTATTTGATTTCTTTTCTCGCTAAGTCATGGCTGTGCACTTCTTGGGAGCCGATATATCCAATATGTAGGATCCTTTGATAGCTCTTCTGTGACATTTTCGCTGTAGTCTTATGCGTCTTGCCTTTCCACGTGTGTACATACATATTTGGCTTGCCTGAACACAGAAGCAGGAGAAAAAGAGCTTATTTAGTCAAGCAGCTTCACTGGTATGCCTTTCGTTAGAAAGTATTGCAATCCAAGCTACTGGGCAGGCTCAGCAGAATATATTGGTATTCTTCACAGCTGGCGGCTCATTTATTCCTACAAGCAGCCTTATGGATACTTCCTTTCAGTGGTTATATTTATATCCTTCATTTTGGCAGATGACGGGGTACTCTGTCGGACTGCCGCGGCCTAGGATTTGATGATACGTGTACTGGACCGTAATCAATCTTGAGAGAAAAGTACTAGCTACATATTAATCTCGTGTCAGCCAAGTGGTTACATGTTACATCTAGCCAATCTACACGCAGTTGTTGTCTGTTGCGCTTCTCAACTCCGATGAAGCCACCAACAGTATCCAGAAACAAGGCATCAATATGCAAAGCAGCAGTTTTGATCTGTGCGGGCGCTGTTGCAACAGAATGTTGACTTTGATGCTGGTTATTGCTTGGTCATGGCCCATTTGGCCAGGCTTATGGATGCTGGATGTTCACACGGACCATGTCCTGCTTGGTCCACACCCCTCTCTCTGCTCTTTGGCATTGTGTTGTCGTCTATGGGTTGTCTTACTCCCCCGGATCCCATCACATGAATGTGCCCATGCTGGGTCGGGGCCCCTCCACTAGAAGCGGACTAGACCACGCTAATTACCCTGGCCAGCCAATATAGCGCTTCCCAGGGTGGTATTCTTTGCAAGCTGTTTTTGTGTAGTTTTGGGTTTCTGGGCTCCTTTTAGCTGACATTGACTTGGTATTACCAGCTTCGTATATAGATCAGCGTGCATTTTTGGGGCAGCGGTCTGTTACCCGTGCTCCTTTTAAGAGACCGCTTTAAAAGGTCGCTATGGCTCCCTACGACATCCGGTCGATGGCCCTTGAGAGTCTTCCTTTTGTTTTGGTGGGTAACGACCACGACCACGACCACGACCACACCGACGCCACTCACGGCACTACTGTCATGACTACTTATAGAAACGACGCTAGCCATGCCATGCAACTACCACAGGGCTCATACTATTCTTCTTCACAACAACCACCAATTCATAACGAATCCACTATGCAGCGTCCTGCCGATCCTGTCGTCGAGTCCGACCCGGGAGCACCCAGCCACCCAGTGCGCGAGATGCAACCGGCATTCCAGGAGTCGCTGATCGAAGCCACAAACAATCCGGAGCTGAAGAAGCCGTCACTGCGGGCTTTGGATGCTCGTGGTCGTCGCCAACAACTAATTGAGCAGCGCAAAGACGAATCACTGCCATATTTAACTTGGCGTTACCGGCCAGGGCAGCAGCATCATGAACTGTGGAAGTTGATGGCGCAGATTTCCTTTGGTGTCTATTTGTTGTTGACAGGACGGTCGAACAGTACGGACCAGGTCATTACGATTCTTCAGGGCCACATTGACGACATTGATGAATTTTTGGAGGTTGCGCTTGAGGATTTGACTGAAGCAGCGCGGGACTTGACCAGTCGCATTCAACATTTGCGCTTGCCCATGGAAAACCGACAAATGTTTGAGAAGCTACTCGAAGATCGTAACTTTCGCGCTGAGCTTATGAGCGGGAGTGAGACCATTGAGCATGTGCTTGCACGGACGACGCTTTTTATCGACCAATGCGAGGACGACATAGTCAATGGCTTTGAATCGACCAAGGCTTTTAACAGATACCTCCAGACGGAGATGAATGGGACTTGGCGCTCGAACGACCCCACGATGGAGAGTGTCTATGATGCCATGGCCAACAATACCGATGGCTGGCACAAGACTTTTGTCACTTTGGATGAGAAGAACCACGAGCTTAATGATCTGGTGGTCTCTCTTACCCAGATGGTGGCTGACATGCAGCGCATCGCGGGAGAAGTTAGCAGACGGACTTGGGTAAGTTTTAGGAACATGATGTAGTCGCACAAGTGACACATACACTCCACAGACTCGATTAGCTTCAAGTTTTGTGTTAAGATACTAACATTATTTGTTCACTTGCAGATCTCTATTGAGCCCTTTTCAGCGCCTTTTGGTGGCCAAGCTGCCATCCAAGCGGCGCATCTTTCGCACATTTCGCAAGCTACGCACACATCGCCCCCTGCGTCCTTTATGACTGACGGTCAGAGCATTCGCTCATTTACGAGCACGCGCAAATCTATTCGCTTGCCGATGCCCTCCACCACACACTCTATGCGCATGTCCCGGTCTCAACATCCTGGTGATGGGGCTTTGACGCCGCCTCCGGATGATGGTCTTCAAATGCAGATTGGTTTTGACGATGTTATGTCGGTGGAGATGAATCTGGATGATGGCGTGGACATCAAGCGTACGACGCTTGTGACGCGACCTGACGACGACGTTTTTATTCTTCAACCTCATGTGTACACGCCGAAACCTACGACGACACCCCCGGTTGAAACGCCTTTGTCACCGCCAGAAAGCCATGCTTCGCCGCAGCCACAAGAAGAAGAACCCTTATTTTTGTTGTCAGACAAGCGCTATAGTAAAAACCACCCGGTTTCAATTTCTGCGTCGAATTCATCTAATGAGGAGGCCGTGTCTCCACAGTCACCTCGGGCGCAGCCTCCGCCATCTATCAACTTGCCTAGACAGAGAACGTCTTTGCGCCAAAGAGTATCTCTTAAGGGCCGCGCTCCCCAGCACATTTCCATTCCGCCACCGCAACGACAGCACATCTCTATCCCTCCGCCGCAACGACAGGTATCCGCGCCTCCATGCCAGTTTCAACATCAGCTGTCGCCGCAATCAGCCTATACCGGCACAGTTGATGGTCATTTCCGTAATCGTTCCAACTCTTCCAACGCATCTCTTTCTCCCAACCAGGGGCTCCCGCATCTGACTATCCCATCACCTGGGCATTCACCACACGCTGAGACCCAGCAATTCTACCACCCTGTACTTGCCAGTCCACACTCTCCGCTTCAACAACGACCTCATACTTCACATAACACACCGCGTGTTATTCCTAACACGCCTACGGGGACACAATCCCAGTACTTTGCCCCGACCACACAACAACGGAGTATTCCGTCCCGTGCTGGGGCTTCCAGCACTTTGAGTGTAGCAACATCGATGACGTACGAGACGACACCAGATGGTACACAGAGACAGTTGAAGAAGAAGAAGAGTAAATTTGGCTGGTTGAAGAAGGCTTTCCAGCTGGACGAGGAGGAGAAGGCGGCATTTGAGGCCAGAAGGCAGATGCAGACGAGAAATTTGTATTATGATGAGAGGAGTTCGCAGTTTTTGGACGGAAGGAGGAGATAAGCGGGATTAGAACTTGGGGAGGAGAAAAGACTTTGATCTGTTGATATGAAAGAATGGTAATGAGTCTGGGGTTTGTTTGATTTCTTGTTCTTTTGTTTTTCTTTCTCCTATTTCGGTCATTTATTGTTTGGCGCTTTACTTGTTTCTACAGCGAGCAAGCGGGTTTCTCTTTTGTTTGGACTTTGGGACTTTGACTTTCTCATGGATTTCTTTTGTTAATTTGGTGTCGTTTTGATATATACCACACATGCGTCCATGTATAGTCTTTCTTTGAATATATTTTTACAATATTGTTTATATTTGTTATTTAGTCTTGTATCAGATGTATCTCTATGTGCTAGTTTATGCTTCAGTAGCCTGCAGCTCGGCATGATACCGGCTCTTCTCGCCCCAACCATAGCTCTTTACCCTGCTGAACACAAACGGATTCTCCTTGTCAATCGAAAACTCCGACCATCTCTCCGTTTCGCTGTTCAGACACCAATAGTTATGCCAAGCCAACTTATTATGTGTCGCCTTCCTCCCTACCGTCTTTACCTTAAACTGAAACATATACTTGTATTGCGGCTGAACCCCCGACGTCTCAATCGTTAAGTCCCCCTCCTGCTCGTATGGCATCGTCTCCTCCGGAAACATCGGATGGAACACCCGTGGCTTGCTTTTCCGATGGGGATCCGCCAGGCACCAGCGGCCACTGAGGACATGGGAAAGGAACGGGTATTCGCTGACTGAGTCGAGAGCGTCACGGTCGAGTACGGGGACAACACGGGCTGGCGGCTCCGTGGTAGTCAGTGTGATAACAGCACCATCGCGGTAGAAACGGAGATAGCGGTAGTAGGTGACGGTGTGGTACACGGTATGAGATCGTTTGTCGTTGACGCCGATGGCGCCTTCGCGGTGGTAGACGATGCGGGATATATAGAGGCCGTTGTATCTGATTCGTGGGCGCTTTTGAAAGAGCTTACGCCAGGAGGAGGCGTATGTTGGGGTTTCGAGGAGTGCAGTGCTGAGGGATAGGGAATGGGAATAGCGGGGGTCCCAGTCCGGGATGTGGTAGCGAGGACAGGCTTTTAGCGCCGCGGTAGCGGCTTTGTGGTCGGCGGTGGGCCGGGCGTTGTCGACAGGGTTGGTTATGCCGGGGACGCAGAGGATCTTGTTGGTTGGGAATGTATAATGCATTGTGGGGAAGCCGTAACGGGGAGATAAACAGGCATGTTGGAAGAGACGGTCTTCATGAAAAATGAGGTAGGCGAAGCGTTTGCAGACTAGGGAGGCTTTGAGGTATTCGGCGATGTCGTCGGTAGCGAGGAAATGAAGGATGGTGAGGAAGATTTCGTCGGGGATGACAGCGAATGGAGAGTAAGGGTCGGGGGTGTTAGGGATTGGTGGTGGGGAGGGAGTTACGGAGGCGGTGGAGAAGGAGGTGATTAGGGCGGAGATGGTCAGAGGGGCTGAGGTTTGTGGGGGTTCCAGGGCGGCTTCTATGAGTGGCGCGGAAGCCTTACCTTTCCCTTTAGGGTCTAATGCTGCTGGCTTCTGGGGGAAGTGTTTGGCACGGTACGTCTTATCGATATTTGGATCCATCTGGTACGATAGTTAATATTGTGCACATGACTAACGAACATGTATTATCTCTTACTTTATACGCTGTTCGGTACAACTTTAGACTATCAGACATGACACCCTCACTCTCTTGTTTCATTGCCTCCTCAAAATAATCCAAAGCCGTCACTAGCACTTTCGGCTCCCGGGGAGCCGGGTTTCCCTCGGTGAACATATTCGCTTCATATTCAGGCCCGGAGTCCTCGTCGCTCTCACTAGCAGGCAATGTCTCGTCAATTACGGTGGCATCATCGTGGGTTCTTTGGGCATCGTAGCCGATAAGCTTGAGGTGGGCCTTAGCAGGCGTCCCAGTGAGCGAGAGTTTCGTGGCAATATCAGATGATAAAGTATCGATATCGTGAGTATTGGGCGGCGTGGGGGATTCCGAGGCGGGAATCTTCCCGAGGTCTTTGAGCCACTTCTTGCGAAAGGACTCGAGGTCGGGCGAGTCAGTGGTGGGCTCGCTGGGGCCACCGGATGATTGGAACATGTTGGGGGATGCGGATGAGGCTGCACGTGATAATGAAGATAGTGGGGGGTGGGAAATGCCGGTGAAAGGGCGGAAAAGGAAGAGATGGCCCGATGGCAAAGGGTGGAGTTTTTAGATGGTGACACAAGGGAGAGACGACAGAGGCAGTTGCCAAATGTTGATAGGGGAGACGGCAAGGAGAATATATAGATTTATACGAGAAGGAGAACCCGCCAGCGCAGAAGAACAAAGGAAGAGGGAAATGAACTAAGACTTAAAGCGATAGAAATATATAATGCGAATTAATACTATTGGGCAATGAAAGTACAAGTGGTGCGACCGTGAATGCTGTTGCACCATTGGTGTTTAGCTTATCATTAATTGTAGACTTATCGATAAGGAGGCTGATGCCGTCATGTCTGGGATGGGAAAGAGCCAATGGGCAGGGATCAAGATATGAGGAACGGTATGCCGAATTAGGACGCCGACAAAAGGGTTTTGAAACAAATGCTAGCAGGGCATTGAAGATTGGGTTTGCCCAGAAGACGTGTGTATAGTTGTAATTTTCCTGAGGGCTCTAAGAGATATCAAGATATAGAAAGGCTTGTCTGCGGTTGCAAGTTGTGATTGGCTAGGCTGGAACTGGTTAGAGCTATTGGCTTATAGGGTAACTACTGTTCTTAGTGCAAGGATCAATAAGAGCAACTGCCGTTTGCGACTTTTGGCTCTCGAGTCAACATTCGCTTAGACGACACCTGAGCAAAAGAGCCGTGGCATCAAACATTTCGGCCTCATTGAACCTTTTGAAGCAGGGTGATATTATTAAATTTCCATATAGTCTACTTCATCCGTATGATACAATTCTACATCACTAACATCCCAGTAAATTGGTCTTACTGACAGCATTTGTATAGACAAAGAGATGACAGATGGCGGGGGAGCGACATTCCTGATATGCATGCTTACACTAAATAATCACGTAGAAAAGTCTCCGCAACGAAATATCCCCCGCAGGCTTGACTTCCTATTTCATCTCGCCGGTGTACTTTCAAAAAGAAAAATATTGAATTCAGCATCGCAAAAGTGCATATTGTTCACTCATGACTCGTCAGAAAATTAATCGCATATACCAACCAATCAATCCCGATAACCGCGAGATTCGCCTATTGCATCTTTCTCCCCTTCAAAAGCCTTCAGCGCCATGTTCGCTTCCAGTCGCTCCGTCCTCTTCAAGATCGGCTTTGGACTACATTTGGAATCATGCTGCAACGCCAACGCTCCCTTCATCCCCATCACTATCCACGCCACCTCTTCACTGCACATTATCCGTTGTATCCTTAGACTCTGATCCCGAATATGAGGCTGTGAGTTATGTATGGGGTGAACGGGACATGGCGTCATTGGTAATTGATGAAACCCGCTTCATCATTACACGGAATCTTGCTACGGCCCTAGCCGCACTTGCCTTGCCAGATAGACCTAGGACATTATGGGTGGATGCCGTATGCATTGATCAATGTTCCCCGCAGGAACGATCCGACCAAGTAAGATTAATGGGCACAATATTCTACAAAGCATCCAAGGTTCTTTCATTCCTCGGGGCAAAATCAGCCGAAAAAAATGCCCTGGCAATTGCCGCACCATTTTTCAAATGTGCAGAGGCAGCTGGATGGACCCCGGAATGGCTAGCTGCTGTGATCGCCCGGCCAAAAGCCCGGGGTGTCCCTATGGGTCCCGGGACCGCGGGATTAAGAACAGTTAGTGAGTTTGCTGGTATATTGGCACCATGGGGCCATGAGTATTGGGGGAGAGTATGGATTCAACAAGAGTTTGTGCTTGCCCGTGATGGTGTATTGATTGCTGGGAACCAGGAGATCCCGTTTTGCGATATTGAAAGATTTGCAGGAATGGTGGCGGAGTTAAGGGGACGGGCTGATTTGATGGGGAAGGTTATGGCTGTTATTGGGGCGGTGAAAGCTCAGTTAGTGCCAGGGATTGTCGGGGCTGGGACGGGGCTCGGGTTAGATCAGGTATTTCAAGGGATTACGGCAAATTCGTTGATCATGAGGAGGTATCGGAGACGGGCAGGGTTGGATAGGCAGATTGCGGGGTCGATTCCATTGTTAGAGCTATTGGAGAATGCATTTTTGTGGCATGCGACAGAGCCAAGGGATCGGGTGTATGCTCTTCTGGGGATTTCAGATCTGGCGTATAGTCGGGCGGCGGGGCTTCAGGTAGACTATAGTAAGAATTTGGGCCAGGTGTATACGGGGTTGATTCCATCGGTTGTTGCCGAGACGGGAAGTTTGAAGATTTTACGCTTTGCCCAGACGGGAAAGTCACATGAAATTAAGCCGGCACATCAGTTTAAGCTGCCTACTTGGGTTCCGGATTGGACTACGCACCCGAAACCGCTTCTTGGGGCAGCCGATTGGCAACTTGACGATCACGGGTGCCCACCCAGATATCGGAGGCCGACGGTCCAGTTTGATTTATCTCGGGGAACTCTTGCAGCAAGGGGATTTCGGATTGGAAGAGTTGTAAGTGTTGGGAAAGTCATACCGGCGGCTAGTCCCACTAAAGGCATTGCAACTGCACTGCAAAATTGGTATAATATTTTTGAGGCGGCGTATCCACAGAGTTCGTTACCGGATAACTTGTTTGAGGTTACTGTTAGGAGAAGACGAAGTTTGCCTTTAAAGAAAGAAACAACACCAGCAACTAGAGAGCTTCTTAATGCTATGAGGTCCAAGGGCTTTGATGCGGCTGGGAGGCTGTTAGAGGAGGTTAGGGGATGTAATCGCGGAGTGGCATTTTTTACTGTGGAGCCACAGGAGACAGCGACGACTCGTGGACCACTGGAAGAAACCTTTCTAATGGGAACGGGCCGCCTAGATATAAAAGAGGGAGACTTTGTTGTCATGTTATTGGGGCTACCAGCGCCTGCGGTCCTCCGGGGAATCCGAGGATCAAGTACTTTCACGTGGCAAGGGCTGGTGTATATTAGGAATCTAGAGTATAGAGACCGGGCAATGACTGCTTTTCAAGACGGAAAACAGTACAAGGGGGAGCGGTTTGTAATACAGTAGTTCCGGTAATAATAACAATAAAACGGACGAGATAACTTCTAATTGATTGACTGATTGATTGCTTTTATGTATTATATCTCACCGGGGGAGACATATAACGCGGGGCTTTTACAAGTGGTTACCGGACAGAGAATAAGGCTGTCTGTTCTGCCTGTATAAGAGCTTTCCACAAGCGGGTGATCGTAGACTTATGTGCCCTAGGCAAGCCTGCATGCCACCTCTAACCCATATATCTAATCTACTCAACTTTGTACCATATGTTCTATCCTCTACACTTCCTTGGATATATATACCAAACCCTACATATGATTTGAATTTATTTAACGTCTACCTTATAATGAGTCTATTCGACGCGAACCGTACATATTTGATTGATTTTATTGGTTTACGTCTACATATGGTCTAGATCTAGCCACAATACGACGGCATCTGCCACAAGTTGTGGCGTGCATGCAGGG